>BSBH01000094.1:0-71087 GCA_026013035.2 Dothideomycetes sp. NU30 | reverse complement strand
CCCCCCCCCCCCCCCCCCCCCCCCCCCCCCCCCCCCCCCCCCCCCCCCCCCCCCCCCCCCCCCCCCCCCCCCCCCCTCCGCGAAAGCAACAACATTGCAAGTCTCTGTCCAAGAAAAAAAAAGACAACGAACAGAGGAAGCACACCGACGGCAGGCATCACATAGACTTGCTGAGTCCTGCTCAAGTGACATATGGCTTTTGCGCCGTTACAACATGGAGACTGTAATACGTGTGCACGCTCATGTTGTTGAGATCCTTGCGCACACCGGGAAGGAAGAGTTCGACGTCGTCCCTGGTCCAGCCTAGACCTCTGGTCAACGGACCCATTGATATGCCTGTAGTTTCCGAGATTAGTAGGAACTCAAACGATGATATAGTAGAGGGCCATCGAGAACATACCTTGTAGGCCGTCATACAGCACGGCATGCATATAACTACCAACTTTCTTGAGCAGGGGGTTCTTGGGCCAGTTGCCCAGTGGGACTTTCATGATCTTCTCCTCGACATTCTTGAACCCTGCACGCTCGATCCTTCCTCTCAGGGCTAATGCGGCATGTAAATCAACGCCGGCTTTCAGCATACCTTCGGTGACCATTATATGCCACTTGTGATGCAGGTTCGCATCCGTCATGGTGCCATCGTCGCAACTGGGCCAGTAATCAAGCTCACAGAACTCGAGCCAAGCGCCAGGCTTGAGATGAGCGAAAGCAGAAGATAGCACGTGGTCCCAGTCCTTGATGCCCATAGCCATATGACGAGCATGGATCATGTCAAAGTGATTGAAGGGATACAACCATTCACTAGCAATATCATCAACGACAAAATGCACATTGGGAGGTACCCAATCGGGTTGTATAGGGCTCAGGTCGACTCCAGTGATGTCGGCGTTGGGGTAGTGATCGCCCATCTCAACGCACCATATTCCCGTGCCTGTGCCCAAATCAAGGATGCGAGTGTCGGGCTTATCCTGAGGTATGGGAGCGAAATGTAGCCTGTTGCCGCAAACGGTCAAAATCGTGGCATGCTTCATGTCTTCTCTTTCTTGCTCGGCATCGTCGTTGGGAAGGAGGTAAGCGCCCTGACGATAGGCATGATAGCGACGGCCATTCTCAAAGTCGAAATTGCGGACAGACGATGACATTGATGTGGAGCTGGAGAACATGGCAGAGTTAAGGCTCTCCTCGTAACCCGAGTCCGAGAACGAGTCATCGTCGGAGCCTTGGACCTCGATTGTGGTCAAGGCTTGTTGGAAAGCCTCACTCTGCTGGGCGGTGTTTTCGCGCGAGCCTTGGGAAAGAGGGGCGGGAGGGTCTGGCGGCGGACTAGCTGCGACATGATCCGGATAGTGCGGGGACATGGTGGCCGCCTCTGGACGCGTTGGGGAAGATGGGACTACCTGCGTGGGTGCGGTGCGAGTTTCGAACATTACAGATTTCAACAGAGTTTTAGTGGTTATGTCGAGGTGATCATCGTCGCCCACGGCGGCCGTGGGAGTGAGTATGTAGGTAGTTGCAGCGCGGAGGTTTAGTGAGTGACAGAAACGTTGCTAACAGAACCAAACAGAGTGAGAGAGAGAGAGAGAGCAAACAAAGAGAGCCGACACGTTATTAAGCGGAGGGACGATAGGAGACGGGGATCATCCTCGGAGGCGTGTGCAGATGCTATAGGAAGGTGGTGAGAGAGAGAGGGAGCGTGTGTGTGTACGAGTGAGAGAGAGAGACAGCGAACGAACGAGACGGAACGATGTCTACAGCAGCATGTCGGGGCACGGTGCGGTGTGCATACAATAATGCGGCTTGCTTGGGGGGCTTTTGATGATTGCATGACCCTACGACCTACCATTGCCAAGTGAAATTAATCTCGTAACAACAAACGACCCTGTCCGCTGGGACGGAGCATGTTAAGAAGTTCTGGATAAATTGGTGACTAGGGAGAAAAGAGCAAGGTATTAGAACAGAAGGAGAAGACATTTTGATTAGACTTTCCGCCCGCTTGGCTCGAAACACCAGCCTCAAAGCAAGCGCGTATTGTACAACTCAGTTATGATGTCGGCTTGGTCTTGAATAATAATAATGATGATAATAATAATAACCATCACTTATTACGCGTCAGCCAGTCCGTGTGGAAAGGTGCGAACGTAACAGGGCTCAGCAGCGTGCAGCCAAATACAGTACTATCAAACTCGTCTTGCTCGTTCTTTAGACAAGGACGGTAACTGCGCCTCACCAGCTTGCTCACCACCGTACCTACCTACCTACCTACCTACCTACCTACCCACCTACCTACCTTACGCACGGAGCCGGAAGGGATCGATCAGTAATTGGCATAGGAGCTGACTCGGATCCCCGTCGCTCTTACCTCTTGCTGCTCGGATTGTCCTACTCACACACACACAACCTCTCTCAATCTGTGCAGCGCGCAAAGCCGACGCATACCGTGTGTGATATGGCGAACCACGACTACTACAACAATAACAATAACAGCGACGGCCGGAGTTTTCAGAACCATCAAAAGTCACCGTTCGACGACGAGGCGGCCTATCCTTCGTACTCGTCCTCCTACAACAACCTCAGCCACCAGACGACACCCAACGATGCCAGGGATCCGTTCGGCGACGCAAACGCGGTTCCGCTCCATACTTATCATCATGGAAAGCAGCCATCACAATCCAGCACTGCGCGTGTCATAACCCCCGAATACCACGACCCCTTTGTGCAAGATGCAAACGCTTCGAAACGACAGAGACCGAGGCAGCGCTCCGAGCCTCAGCCCAAGGGTTGGCGCCGCTGGTTCACTGGCCGGGTTACTTGGGTGTGCTATATCCTCACCCTGATCCAGATCATTGTCTTTATCGTGGAGCTTGTCAAGAACGGTGCGTCTCTCGTTGTCCTGCAATAGCCATCTTTGCTTCACTTGGCTGTGCTGTACTTTGCTAACACAACATACCATCCAGCACTCCTGACCAAATCGCCCATCGAAGTCCACCCACAGTTCAATCCCATGATCGGCCCCTCGCCCTATGTTCTCATCAACATGGGCGCTCGATACCAGCCTTGTATGCACACCATGCACAACGTTCAAGACCGCGCTTCTGGCGGCATAAAATGGCCTTGCCCCAATGCCACGTCGACTACAGGCGACAGCGTTTCTTGCAGCTTGTCTGAGTTGTGTGGGTTTGGCGGCGTGCCTAACCCTCAGCCTGGCGGCTCACTGACCGAGTCGCCATATCCCGATCAGTGGTACCGCTTCATCATCCCCATCTTCTTGCACGCCGGCTTTATTCATATTGGCTTCAACATGCTTCTGCAGATGACTCTTGGCCGTGACATGGAACGCTCTATTGGAAGCATTCGCTTTGCTCTCGTTTATTTCTGCGCCGGCATCTTTGGCTTTGTCTTGGGTGGAAACTTCGCCGCGACTGGGATTGCTTCAACTGGATGTTCCGGCAGTCTGTTTGGCATCCTCGCCTTGACACTGCTCGAGCTGCTCTATACCTGGCGAGAACGTCACAGCCCTATCAAAGATCTACTCTTCATCTTGATCGATGTCATCATCTCCTTTGTCCTCGGCCTTTTACCTGGTCTCGACAACTTTTCTCATATTGGAGGCTTTTTGATGGGGCTTGTACTTGGTATCTGTCTACTGCGCTCGCCTAATGCTCTACGACGTCGCACTGGAGAAGATGAGCCTCCATACAGCAGCGTTGGCGCCCCTGCAGCCACCCAAGATGCCGCCAGTCAGGGTCTGCGTGTATTCATCCGCCAACCCATGGGTTTCTTCAAGGGCCGCCGTGCCATGTGGTGGGCTTGGTGGCTCGTACGTGCTCTGGCTTTGCTCGGCGTTCTGATAGGCTTCATCGTCTTGCTCAAAAACTTCTACGTCTGGAGGACTGGTTGCACCTGGTGCAAATACCTTAGTTGCATTGTAAGTCAAAATCGCAGATTGGCTTGTTTGTTTCAAACTGCTAACACGTTTGGTAGGACGTCAATAACTGGTGCGATGTTGGTAACCTCCAGTTCTCCAACTCCACTAGCAAGCGTGACTTGCTCTCTCTGGGCAACAGTATCTTCCTCGACCCTGTTTCTTCTAGCTAAGAGAAAATTGTCATGAATTCCGTCGTTCAAATTTTTAAGATACCCTCAACCATCGGCATTGGAGTTCTCGGCACTGGATTGTGCTTTTGGCACGTCCTCCATGCATATTTCCCTTCTTCGTATATCTTTTCCCCTTTTTCTGATTTTGCCTTTTGGAGTTGAAAACAATGCATCTCAAGCGGGGAATGGATAGGCAATTTGGAGAGCTGGGCGGTCAAAATGCTCTAATGAATTCACGATATTATAAATTCTATACTCAAATATGAAATAACGAGTCTCATTTGGAGCTGAATGATGCTTGTAGCTATGCTAAATCCCACAAGAGTCAAAATAGCTTAGCTGGCATGAGCAACCCCTACTTGCTACCCAACGTGGTCAATGTTCTTCGAGGGTTGGCGTAAATTCGTGTTTACGAATCCTCCTTCCTCCGATGTACTCGAGTACTCCAGTCTGCTTGTGATTTGAGTCTGCCTCTACTCTTGGTGAGTGAGAGGTACTGTAGAATGACGTGTACATGATAATTACCAATCCGCCACGCCATGAATTGACGGCCTAACAATGATAATATCCTATCGGTCCTTCAGCCGCATTCGCGGAGGACGCGGGCTCACAGGTTCGAGGTAGAAACAGTAGAGGGTGAAGCCACCGTTCGCTCATGCAGGACGGATGTAAACGAAAACATGGAAACGTGGCCAAGAAGCACGTTTGCAAAGGTATGGATATCAAGTTAACATGTGACGTCGATCACAAGTTGCTGTAATAGGCATACCGACAAATGTAGGTAAGTTGTGCTTTTGTCCATGGTCGACCCTGCGTCCGGCATCGTTTATCTATTGCATTTGACTTTAACCGGCCTGTCCTGACTCGAGCTTTGGCCGAGAAAAGTTTAGACTGTTGGACGATCCCTTGGACATCCGGGCGCAAGCCAAAAGCCACAACCTTGTTCACCTTTGTTCGCAGGGTACAACCTGTTGCCCTATGTCGATTTCTTCGACCACCACGTGTCCAGCGATAGAGACTTTCGGCAATCTTATGTTATTCAGCTGTTGCCATGGTGTGTCAAACTCTTGTCCCCCGATCGCCTTCGGGCCCGGCATCGCTCTAGCACTTGGCTATCTATCAACATTCGGATTTTCGGACTCTGTGCTTCTTGTGTCCATTGAATTGTGGGTCGCCGATAAGTGATATCGCCCGTTTCATCCCTCCACGGTCCTTCTTGTCTTTCCTTGCGATATGGAGAAAAAGACCAATGCCATCATGGTACCCACTCTCCCCTTGGGGCACAATCCTCAGGAGAAACCGTGAGACGGCCAGACCGTCTCGCACTTAAGTAGACCTTCAGGTTTTTCTTCGCCCTACCACGCTTTCATTGTATCTTCTTCTGCTTGCCGAGCTACTCGCGCACACCAGGTGAAAATTGTTTGTCTCTCTCCATCAGCTTTTCTCAGTCAGTAAACGGCGGACCATAGCCTTCTCGGTACCGGCCTTATTCCCGACTTTATGTTTGGGCCCTGACTTGCCTGCTCGCTTTTTAAACAAAATCTTGCACTCAACGGGCCGCCTCAACCACACTTACTCCACTACGGTTCTTGTGTGCACTCATTCGGGTGGCGTCGATTATCTCCTTTTGAGGTCTCCATATTTCTGCCCCCAGCTTTGACCGTCACCTACAAAGAGTGTCGATCACGCTTGCTCTCCTAATTCCTGTTCCGGCTTCTTTGTTTTGCTACTGTCCTTGTCCTTCGTAGGGAACGTGGGGTGGGAGACATCTCACTGTACAGTCACCATTGCCTTTGTCTTTTCTTACTTGGTCATCCTTTGTTGTTCCCGAGCCAGGGCATAGGCCCTTTGCTCCCTTCGGATCTGATCATGAGTTCTTCCAACACGCCGCGGATTGAAGTCAATCCTTTCTTGGATCCTCCTGGAACTCTGGACAACGCCCTTTATTCTAGTGTAAACAATTCCAGCAGTCACCTCAGTAGCATGGAGCCAAATCGACCAAGCACCGACAACGGACTAAAGCCCAAGGACAAGAAGAAAGTCGGCTTCACGACCGGCGAGGAAGCAAACTTCAAGAAGCATCGTCCTGCTAGTATATCTCTACCCACGAGGATAACACTATCTCCACCTGCTCTCAGCCCAGGTGACTCGCCATCGGATAACGTATTCTCAACACACTCTCGCGATTCAAGTATGCAAAGCGAGGCATTAATATCACTACCAACGGTCTCTGCAGAAGTTTCGGACCAAATCAAGGCTGCTTTTGTTGGTCAATCTTCGACTTCACCTACCATGTTGCCTAAAGCACCTCCAAGGCCAGTCCTCCGCCGTGGAGACTCTGGCCTTTCAGTTGTCGACGACGTCAGTCATGAAGACACGGTGCAGGGTCGTCGGGCTCGCGAAGCACATGAGAGGGGTAAGCGACTAGAGCTCCACGAACGAGTCAACTCTGCTCCAGGATCGAGGGCGGCCTCACCCAGAGCTAAGCTGCGTTTGCCAAAACTTGGTATCAACGACATCCCTCTTGAAGAATTCGGACCATTCAGCGATAACGTCGAGAAGTCAAACGAAGATGCATTCGATTTGGTCCATGGCCAGAGAAATGCCGACCTACATGCCGCAGCGGAAAGGCTCGTCCGAGCACACACCATGTCTGCGAGACAGGTTTTCCACACTGAAGGTGCAGAAGATATCAACTCAGCCGTTGTCACCCCTATAGAGGAGCGTGGTGCTTTCCTGGATTATGTCCCCAAACCTGAACGTTACCGTGGTGGTGTCCTGGGTGCTCTGTTGAAGCTCTACAACCAGGAAGAAGGCTCCGCTCCGCGTTCGCCAGCTTCTGGCCATAATCGCTCCGGTAGCCTACCTCGACCAGCCCATTTCCGCGACGGCAGTAGTTCCTTCAACACACCTTCACATTCGCCACCAACTTCTGGCTACAACACACCTAACGGTAAATCGAGCAAATGGTATTCTAAGAGCAACCAATCGGCATCTTCTTTGGCGCAACTTGTCGGATCATCGGCCATGGGCGCCAGCCCGGTTTCTGGGCTGGGTGAGCAAGTGGCAGAACGATTGAGACAGCAACAAGAGGCAGAGAAAAAGCGACCTATGCTGGGTAAACGACGACGCAGCAGTAACATGCTCAACAAGATTCGGCCCCGCCTTGAAGAAGAAATTCGCATCACAGTTCACATCGCCGAAACAATATCCAGACAAAGATATTTGCTCAAGCTCTGTCGAGCGTTGATGTTATATGGTGCTCCCACACATCGTCTGGAAGAGTACATGAGAATGAGCGCAAGAGTATTGGAAATTGACGCCCAATTTCTATACATCCCAGGATCAATGATAATCTCTTTCGACGACAATGCTACTCACACCACAGAAGTCAAACTGGTTCGTGTTGGACAGGGTCTCGACCTAGGAAAGCTTCGCGACGTCCACGAGGTCTATAAAGATGTTGTTCACGATAGAACTGGAGTGGAAGAAGCCACCAACCGCCTAGACGAGGTTTCCAACAAGGCTCAAAAGTTCAAGCCCTGGGTTCTGGTACTGGTGAGCGGACTGGCATCTGCGTCGGTCGGTCCCTTTGCCTTTGGCGCGAGGCCCATCGATTTACCCATATGTTTCCTTCTCGGTTGCATTCTCGGTATCCTTCAACACATTGTCGCGCCGCGATCCGAAATGTACTCGAACGTTTTCGAGATCTCCGCCACAGTTATCACCTCATTCTTAGCACGCGCATTCGGCTCCATTGGTCACGGCGACTATTTCTGCTTTGCAGCTCTCTCTCAGTCGGCAATTGCCTTGATCTTGCCAGGATACATGGTGCTCTGCGCATCACTCGAGCTGCAATCTCGATCTCTCGTCGCCGGTAGTGTCCGTATGGTGTACGCCATTATTTACTCTCTTTTCCTTGGCTTTGGCATCACTATCGGGACTGTCATGTACGGCTTGATGGACAGTAGGGCGACGTCTGAGACGACTTGCAGGACCACCGTGCCTGCGCACTATAACTTTGTTGCGGTGCCTGTATTCACCATGTGCCTGATTGTGATCAACCAGGCCAAATGGAAGCAGGCCCCTATCATGATCATCATCGCTTTCGCCGGCTATATCGTCAACTTCTTCTCATCACAACGCTTCGCTGGCAATACACAAGTCAGTAACACCCTGGGTGCTCTCGTCATCGGTGTGATGGCCAACTTGTACTCCCGTATCGGTACACGTGTTGAGACAAAAGCCTTGGACATGTGGGAGGACCGTCTCCGGCCATATCTGCGTGCCTTCCACAAGCGTATTCGTGGCAAGTCCACTGCTCTTCGAAGTCGCGTGACAAAGCGAATGGAAGCAATGGAATCTGGTGAGGCTTCAGATGCAGATAGCATGTTCGTGCGTCGTACTAGACGTGTAGGCTATGGTCTCGCAGCCGCAGCCATGCTTCCTGCTATCTTCGTTCAAGTGCCCAGTGGATTGGCTGTCAGTGGTAGTCTCGTCTCTGGCATCACGGCTGCAGACCAGATCGTTTACGGTGGATCCAACGGATCTCAAGTTGTAAATTCGACGACTATTGCCACTTCGGGCCTCAACTCTATCGCATTCAACGTTGGTTACTCTGTTATTCAAGTTGCCATCGGTATTACTGTCGGACTTTTCCTCTCGGCCATTGTGGTTTATCCATTCGGAAAGAGGCGTAGTGGACTTTTCTCCTTGTGAGAGACCTCGTCGATCCTGATCACGACTGCACGACCTCTTGCTCTTCCTCCCTTTTGGCTCATACTCTTAGCTGAGACAACCACTTCACTGCAAATGACAGCAGCTTTCTTTTTACTTGCTTTTTCCAGAAACTTTGTCGTCCTTTCCCTCGACATTCTCTTATTAATTTCCTTTCGAAGGACAGTTGTTCCTTACGCGTCGCTTCAGTTTGTTCTGGGATATCATGACTTTTGGCATTTATAATACTTTAGACACGACCATCACGACTACATTTAGACTTAGACACTACATTAGACATTAGACATATACATCTCGTTTGATTCTTACTTTCTTTAACTTCACATATTTGACCATCTGGCTATGCAGATTGCCATCTCCTTAGCAGCAGGGTGTGCTTCGAATTATCGTAGGTAATCTATGAAAGACTGTCGACCGAATGCGCTTATTAGAATAGCACAATGTAAATTTTCAACTGACGACCTGAGGCTCAGCGGATAGAGGATGTACTACCAGGTTCGTAGTTCATGCACGAACGACAAGTAAGCCGATGACGCCAGCCAGCTGCACCCCAGATTGACCCACATGTTCTTCCCAACTTCCGATTCACCATCAAAGCAGTTCCGAATCAAGAGCATCCACAGGAAACAAAACTCAGCAGCTCCAGCATAAACAGTACCAGAATGGTAGACTTTATCCTCGGCTTGGGTTTGGCCCTGCCCATCACATCAGCAACCGGCATCGGCGTGGTGACCGGCGTAGCCCAAGGTGTCTCTGCCCAGCGCAAAGAGAACGAAAAAATGGCAAACGAGAACTCGGAATCACGGACGACCAAATTCTTTCTGGACGTGATCGTCGAAGACGAAGGGTCGCAATCACGGGGTCGGGGTGCCATACTCCACAACTCGATTGTGGTGATCAGGGACGACAAGTTGTGGATAGAACCGAAAGGACGGTTGACAGGGCTCCCGGCACGGAAAGACAGTCATCCTTTTACAGGATTCTATCTCATGTATCCGGATGAGAATCGTGTACCACCTGAACGCGGACTAGTGTCGACGATATCAAACGATCCGCCAATGCTGAATTGGATATATGTGGATAAAGACACTTTTGAACTCAAGTACTCGAATCGGACGGGGAGTATGGAGCATTTTGTGGGGGACTTTGACTGGACGGATGAGTTTGAGCAGTCGGCCATGACGCTGGATGGTTGGGAGGGATTTTTGGCTGTGGAGGAGGAGGGGTATAGGGATGAGCAGGGTAAGCCTAGGTGGGCTTTGTATCACGATTGGGAAGATAACGGCTTGAAGGGAAGGAAGAAAGGGAGGAGGACTATGGAGGTCAGTTTGAGGAGGAGACCTGTCGAAGACCAAGAGAGGAATAAGTGGGGTGTTGGGCAAGAAGGTAACATCGGTTTCAAGAGCACGAGAGAAGTCTGATGCAGAAGTTCTCCTAAATGAATCTATCTGTAAGATGGAACAACGACTAAGTAGTTGTCAAGTTCCTAAACTTTTGCTTGACCGCGATTTATCATTCCACTACTCACTATGACCCTGTCCCCAGATTGCCAAGTCTTCATTCTGCTGACCTCGGTCCGCATTTTTGTGCGAAGTTCACTTGTCTTGCATCTAAGCAAACACATTAACAGTTGACTGGATCAAGCATAAGAAGATAACCGAAAACAATCATGCTCCCTGGGTACGAAAACATTGAAGTAGTACTCCTCGACATCGGTATGTTGAGTTGTAAAAACGCCCGCCCGACAACAGTCCAAGCAAACCTCCTACTCTGTGCCAAGCTGAAGAACGATCGAGGGAATAATTAGTATACTCGAGGATAAGAAGGCTAACATTCTCTTTTCCACGCCATAGAGGGTACAATCTGTCCGATTTCGTTCGTTAAAGAAACTTTGGTGTGTCACACTAATAAAACATCTCCTTTCTCACCATCCCGGCCTTTCATTACAAACAATATTCACGATTCTTCCTGCGTGTCAGCTTCTTTTCACTAATCCTGCATCGTCTCATAGTTTCCCTACGCATTGAAAGCACTTTCCTCCGTCATTCATGACAAGTGGGACTCTGAAGACTTCAAGCCTTACCGTGATGCTTTTCCCACAGAAGCCCAGGCATCACCGGAAGCCTTGGAAGCACACGTCAAAGACCTGACCGCTCGCGACATCAAGATCGCCTACCTCAAGAACCTGCAAGGTGAGTTTGTCTTCCACTCGTTTAAATGTCAAACAATGTTCAATACTAATACTTTCTACCTCGTAAAAGGCTACCTCTGGCAAGCAGGCTACGAAAACGGAGCCTACTCAACCCCTCTCTTCCCAGATGTAGCACCCCAACTCCAAACCTGGCATGACTCATCCAAGCAACTGGCAATCTACTCCTCGGGCAGCATCTTCGCCCAAAAACTCCTCTTTGGCCACGTCCAAAACAACACCTCATCCGACGACAAAGAAACTTCCGACCTCAGAGGTCTGATCAGCGCATGGTTTGACACCACAAACGCAGGTCTGAAACACGACAGTGGTAGTTATACCAAGATTGCCGCAGAACTTGGAAAGACTCCGGAAAGTGTTTTGTTTTTCAGTGATAATGTCAAGGAGGTTGAGGCGGCGATTGAGGCTGGGATGAAGGCTGTTGTTGTTGATAGACCTGGTAATGCGCCGTTGAGCGAGGAGGATAGGAACAAGTTCAAGGTGATCAATGTGCTGAATGAGGTCAGTTTGTCGCCTTCGCAGCTTGATTACAGGTTTGTCAAGCGTTGAGATCTTCGGAAAATAAGGTCCGGAGCTGTGCGTACAAAATGAAGTCGGATTTGAAAACTATATGGGTATAGAACGTATAACTGAGGAAAATAACTGTCAAGCCAAGCCACCGAAATGGAAATCATGAAATTGCTGTTGTAAACTGCTCGGAAATCATATCAGTCAGTATAGGTGGGCTGTCCTGCAGCTCTTGTTTCAGTCCAGTCAGCATTTGGACGATCGAGTGTCGCCGTCCCCTGCTCTTTCCCTTTTCCTTCCAAGTCACGAAATCGGCCTCGACCACGAGCCTCAGAACCTCCTGCTCTATCACTATCCCCCATCATACGCCCGACCTTCTGATCACCTCGATTTGTGGCAGCAAGCCTTTGTTGCGTCTCGGTCAATTCGACTTCCAGTCTTTGCCTCTCCTCTCTCATCAATTGCTTATCTGCTTCGAATCGTGACTTTTTCGCCTCCCTACGTGCGGCATCTGCAGCGAAATCTTCTTCTCTGAGTCTCTCGACTTCGTCAAACTTGCGTTTTTGTTCCCTTCCTTTCTCGTCTCTGTATTGACGCGCGCTTTCTTCCACGCACTCACGGATTTTGGAGGTATTGAGGAACATGAGATCTTGTGATGATTGACCTGTACCTTCTGAACCAGTTTTATACTCGTCTTGCGTTTGTTTTCCTGATCGCGGAGTGAAGAATGTTGACGGATTGGCGATCAACCGTCTTGTAGAAGCTAAGTTCTTGATCAGTTCGAGTACGCCTTGGAGTTGTAGACTCTGCGCTGTTTTATCGTTGACAGATACCTGGACAGTCATGACATCCATCCTTTGGTTCTTGACTTCTGCATCATATTTCCAGCTGGCAATACCGTTGGCAATCAAGATACGGCCCGAATCGCATATCTCTTCGATCTCGGTGTCGTTCATGACGATACCAGGACCAAAGTCAATCGGTTCGGAGCCGTAAGTCAAGGCAAAGTTCTTTCCGTCTGTGACCATGACGATGATTTCTGGTCGATATATGCCCCCGAAGCAATGCATGATTGGAGCAACGTGCGTGCGAGATAATGCTACAAAAGCTTGCAGGCTATGGTAGGAGTATAAATCTGATTCCTGTTCTCGTTTGTTTGCCAATAAATTCAGAGGGACTGGGACGAATGGTGTGCCACCTTGGAGAGCCCCTTGGCCTTTTTTTATGTCTGAGGAATCTTCTTGCGTGAACACAACGTCACAGTCGCCATCAACAAGACTGCATTTGACGATCTCCAAAGGCCCGAATGAATACACAAAGTGAACACAGTTATTCGGTCGCCGAATGGATGATGTCGTAGTCGTGAGTGAAGACTCATCAACAAGGAAAAACGGCGCCCAATTCTTCTCCTTCTTGCTGCGCGGCATACCATGGAAACTAAGCATTTTCGTATGCAGAGTAAACGGTCGAAAGATCCACATCTGGCGACTTCCGTTCGACTCCGGACTAATCATGTTGAACACAATAACAGGTTCAGCGCCCTCGACACCATGCTCAAGAATGATTCTCGCGTCCTCTGGTCCTTGAAACGCTTCATCAACATGGTAAGGTATTGGCACGTCGAATATCCTCGGAAACTCAATGACCTGACCTTCCCACATCAAATGGTAACGATCGAGATGTGTCCAATCCTTGCTAAAAATCTGACCACGCAGAAAGCTGATACGACTTCGATCCCAAGTCTCTGCATGAAACATGATGCGAGTGACGCAGAGGTATACATCTTGCTCGGGCATCAGTACACATGCTGTGGCCAATCGGTCCCAAGAGTCCCTGATCAACTTGTCGAGATGAAACCGCTCGGAGACTTGGTAGTGACTGTAGGTTACCAAAGGATGATCGTCCAGTGCCGTAGCGATTTCCCAAAGATTATCCTGCATGTGCCATGATTTCTGGACACCGATTTCCGAAGTGTGACGCAAAGCATCGCAAGAAGGATATGAAGAAGTTGTTCTAGCATGGTCCTCAGTGTCGAGTGCGATATTGTCATAACCCCAAAGAGTGTATCGCCGGAATGGCTCTTCCTCATCGTCGTGTGAAGTACTCAGGACTTTCTGCCCTCCATCTCGAGGAATCCGATCTGCAAGGGGAGGTGCAATCTGCATCTCCAATCAGTGGTCAGTACGGGATTTCCAGGTTTTGTCCCATCCTTACATTAGCCACTCGTACTGCCTCTAGTGAATTGTACAGAAGCACCACAACTGTCACCACTCCCAATGTCGCAAGGACGATGCGGCGCGCATACGGACTTCGGACCACACCAAGTGGTGTAGGGAAACACGTTGTGCTCTTGGACATCCTGATAACTCACAATCTCCACGCTAACAATTTTCTGTCTATAACGAGGACGAGGGATAGACGGTGTGTTCGAATGGCAGAAATAGTAGTCAGACTTGCTATCCGAGAACAATGATGAGACCTACCTTATCATGACATCAACTCTTTCCCCCTCAGCTACTCTACAGCTAAAAGACATCACAAGACAAACAAGGTTCAATGGAAATTGTTCCTCGACCGCATGAGTGGAAAGCTGAAAGCGCCAAAGAAATGGTCTGGATATGGGGTTGGTGGAGTTAAGGTTCGAACATGCTCGAAAACGGTCAAGCTGAACGACGATCTTGCACGTCGGAAGTCCTATGCCGGATAACAACTATAGAGGCTCTTATCAATCTGTCAGATGGAAACAGGTAGATGTTTATATAGGTGATGCTACTCGTATGTGGCCCGTTACAAGAGGGGATGCCGTATTGCACAAGTGTGCTCCTTTTAAATAGTGACAATGGACAATTCGTTAACTTTTATATATGTGATTAGATGGGCCAATTGGCCGACCAAGATGTGCATTACATCCTTTCATCCGACTTCGGTACAGAAACAAATATACATGCATCCAGGTGTGCAAAAGGAATGTCGGGGGGCAGTGATTAGAAAATTTGGATCAAACGCTTGCTCGCTACGCTATTGTTATGAAGAAAGAAACAGGAAATATGTCAAGGATGACGAAAACAACAAAGGATGGAGTAGAGATGCATTCAATTAAAAGTTGGATGCGGTATTGACGCTGCCGCCAGGGTTGTGATAGGTGTTCATGGTGCTCGATCGTAGAGGTGAGTGGTTCTTTTCTTGCATCAAGCTGTCGTGCTGCTGAGCGCCCATGACGTCGTCTTGATCCATTCTGGGACCCTTGACACGGCGACGACCAAACATGCGCCAGGCGACGAGCGCAAGGCCTCCAAGCAGGATAGCACCACCAACACCGCCGACGACACCACCAATTATTTTTTTGCTAGAAGTGCTAAGACCACCGCTACCGCCACCGTTGCTGCCTCCGTCGTTCAAAGATGGTGAAATGGTGGCTTTAGCGTAACCAGTGGTCGAGGACACAACCCTTTGAGTAGGGACGGCGGTGGTCAAGGTAGAGCCACCAGTGACTGTCACAACAGTGGTCGTGTATGACTCGGTGGAGGAGCCGAGGAGAGCGGAAGAAATGGTGGTGGCCTTGCTCAAAGTGGCTCGATCAATGGTAGAAGCACTGGATCCGGTGCCGATGACGACAGGGTCTGAGGTTACAGACTTGGTAGACTTTCCTGACGTCTTGGCTCCAGAAGTAGTGGCGGTGCCGGAAGAGCCGGTGGCCTTGTCGGTTGCTGACTCAGAAGACGCGGCGCCAGTAGAGGTGGTTGTGGCGGGTTTGGGGGTTGAAATAACAATGGACGGGGCGGCCGAGGTTGACGACGTGTCGTCGGTAGCAGGCGACTGGGCTGAAGAAGAGGGCTCGGCCGACGTCGTTTCGACGGCGGATGTAGGTGAGTCACTTGTCGACACATCTGTGGTGGTGGTTGGGGCATCAGCAGTCGAGGTCGGCGGAGTGGAAGTCGTGGTCGGTGAGTCGGACGACGAAGGGGGTGTGGTGGAAGAGGGTGTGTCTGGAGAGGAAGAAGAAGAAGAAGAAGGCGGAGTTGTGGCAGAGGCTGAGGTGACCGATGTGTTTCCGGTGCCGACGAGAGAGTTTTGTCGCTTGGGCATCCATGGTATACTGCTGCCCTGAACGGCTGCGATGGCCATGATGACGGCCAGGAAGAGTGCTATCACACGAGACGACGGCGCCATGGTGGAAACAATGAAAAGTCGATCAGCTGCTGCTTTGCAGTAATCAAAGTGCTTTATTCTCGGTCACGATGCTGCAAGTCTGTGTTGATATGTCGCAAATCCCTTTACAAAGGCCGTTGAACGCTTCTGACAACGGGTCCTGACCAGCTTGTGAGTGAGAGCTATTTTTATGCCGTAGTGTGCCTCCGCGAATGCCGTGGAAAGAAGATGAGAAACCCAAGAATAATATGACGAGCAGTATTAATGAGATGGATCGAGTGGATGCCAGATAGAAAAGAGAAGAGCGAGAGACGGGAAGGAAACAACGGAAAGGTGTGGGAACTGGAAACTTGGGTGTGGAGGAAGCTGCTACACCAAGTGTCTGTGGATGAAGTCAATGAAGTGAACGGACGGCGGATGCTTCGTCGAGCACAGCCATAATTTGTCTCCGAGGGGGCGGCAGGGTTTTACACCTGCAAGCACGCGCTCCAAGCGTGGTCGTGGCTGCTTCATACACCCTAAACTTAGCAGGCCTCTACTCTACATTGGGCTAGCCCCTCGGCCGCATTTTCCACAGAGCCCTTCGCACCGCAGAACCGCTCGTCAAGGACGGACGCCTGTTCGGTCATGGCCACCGATCGACTCCAGGAACCGCCAAAATCTTCTTCCTGCTGCGTTACGCAAGACGTCGGAGGAAACAAGCTCTGCTTTAGAATTCAAGGGATGTGTCCAAATGTTCATTTCGTACTGTCAGCCAGGTCTGGAAACCGCTAGCCTGTCGGAGCCTATGTGCTTTTTTCCCAACCGTCTATGTACATACGTGGAAGGCGGTACCTAGCGATAACCCCAGCCTTATCGAGTAGGGCCACCGAACATGCATAATCAGTACAAACTTACCCTCACAAGCCTCCTCACACCACACTTCGGCCAGCCTTTAGGGTAAAAGGTACAGTAGAAATTCTCCGTAGCAACACGACAAACGCACGTCAAAAAAAAAGTCTTCTCCACACCATTTGATTCATGCACTACATGTTTCGATTCGGTGTTTTTCGCGTTTGAGCACCAGTTTGATTTTCCATCCTGCTCCTGCTATCAAAGAAATTCAACTAATCACAGTAATCGTACACGTACACGTTCGTGTTGGTCGTCTCATCATTACAGTATGTATCTCTCAATCGTTACCGAGACGATCCTCCGCCCAGCGTCGTCCGCCGCCTCTAATATGCACGGCGATAATGCTCGCCCTTGCCATCAGTACCATGCATCCTCCTAGTTCCTGCTGCCTGTGACATTTCCTCGTCAGCATCGCGGTTCTTCTCAGCGGTGTGCCTCTGCAGTCAAGTTTCGCATACCTTAAGGCCGGGTTTGTTGGTCAAACTGCCTTTGAGCTTCATCACCGCACCACTGACTTTGTCGCCCATGCTTGGTTTGCGACGGTGTGTCACTGCGGTTTTGCGTCCCGCTGTGCCTGTCGTGTGTCGAGGAGTACTGGTCGTGTGACGAGGTGTCGTTGTGGTGGTGCCGGTAGGGTGTCCAACTTGCTTTTTGGTAGTAGTAGTAGTGGTGTGACTGCCGGTCAATGGATTGGTCGAATGCTTGGTGCTTGTTGTAGTTGTTGTGCGCGACTTTGGACCAGTCTTCATGCGCGACATCAACGAAGGCTTCTTTGTGGAAGTGGTGGTCTTAGCAGCACGAGTAATGGCCATTGTGTCTGCTTGTAATATGGTATGATTTGGTAGGGAAAGGGTTTGGTTTTCTTAGGTAGGTAGTACTCGATTGGAAGGAGATAAGTGCGCTCTCTCACTCAGTATATATACTGCGTCTGCAACGACGTATACCTGCTCGAACTGGGCAGACGAGCCACATGACAACAATTGCACCTTCCTACGAAACTGGATTCTTATCATACAGACCAACATCAAGTCGACATACATGGCACACGTCATGCTCGACAGGGACGGCGTAATCTCATCGTCTAAATTGCTTGGAGCTTCGAGCCTGGAGACAGAATCTTGCCCATATGATCTATCATGGAGGGCGCGTATTCGCATCTCTGTCTGGAAAGTTGGCAGAAGTTGTATGATCGCTGGCCAAGACAAATATATCAAGCCAAACCCCGACGTCATTCAATAGGTCCTTGTTTTTAGCAATTGGTCCAATGCTACCTACCTACCACACGACAGCTTTTAGTGATGACCACCGACGTAAGGTATCTGGTGTGTATGTGTGTCTGTCTGATACAGACGAGCACACGGGAAGAAATGATCACGATCACTAATTCATGACCGACATGATTCAAGATTGGGAAACTTCAGCATTAAGAGCAGTTATCAATATATATTGAACGCATCATTGGGCAAAGTTGGGACACAAAAACACGAACCATATTCGAAAAACTTCAGGTGAAAGACAATCGCGTTCTTGAAGTATACGCAGACTCCAGCCAAAAAAAAAATTCCAAATCGCAGAAGCATGAAACAGAAAGAAAAAATAAAATAAAACCCAAATCCTTTGCATCGTCGACAAATGCCAGGTTATGCAGGCTCTTTGTCCCTCAACGAGAACGGAACCCAGTAGATAGATTCATCGTCCTCAAACCTCCATCTCCAGGAAGAGCCACTTCTCACTAGTGCAAGCGGCGCCCTCGGACCACTGGTCGAGGGTTGTAAGCTCGAATCCGACCCAGCCAAGGTCTCGAGTTACTTCTTTGACCTCCTGTGCGCCGGCCTCACGATCGAGACAGACGACGAGCTTGGAACAACCAAAGTCCTCGCCGCCAGCTAGTTCCAGTAGAGACATTAGGCTATTTATTAGAGTCAGTGCAAGCCCGTGAGTTCTAACAGTACACCAAACACATACCCGTTCTTAAGATCATGACCAATGACCGACTTATCGAAAAAGACGAAAAGTGTCTGGACCCCTGCCTTGATCGTGACGAAGCCACGGAATTTTAACCCTTCAGCATACTCCCAAATCTCGACCCAGTCGCAGATGGACGAACGACTCGACGGTCTGGTGAAAGCGACAGCGCTGTCGGCCGAGGGAGCGGGGGAGGGGATTGGCTGGACAGGTCCTCCGGCGTTCATCTTTCGGTCGTGGTCGTTGTTGTTGTTGTTGTTGTTGTTGTAGCGCACACCCATCACAAGCGAGTCCTGAGCGACAGTGTTCCCCTCACCAAGGAAAACGGTGTCCAGTGTCTCGCAGAAGAGTCTCTCACATTCTTCCGTGATGGTGTGTGCGGCGCCTCCGCTGCGCGAGCGGGCCTTGAGACCCGGACGTGGTGCAGACTGAGGCGACGATGCCCTGGCGGCGGGCGTCGCGCGCGGAGACGGCGGTGGTGATGGTATTCCCGTGCTGACCTCAAACCCACCACCCGGCCCCTGTGTGACAATCAGTAAAATGCGCAGAGTGGCAGCGATGACTAGTGATCGATAGCTACGTACCGCCTGCCCCGCAGGTAGAGTAGTGGAAGCCCTTCAGGGCGAACGAGGCAGCGTCGACAGTGTAGGCGCTGGCCTGGATGTTGGAGCGGGTGGCGACATCCTTGGTCGCCTGGTAGTGATTACTACTACTATTTTTACGGCTTTGACTGGAAAAATTCGCCATTGATAAGGAATGCCACGGTTGCGTGCCGGGGGGACGATCTGATGGTGAGAAAAGGGTTGTTGAATGGGGTGGGTGAGAGTCGGGTGAGAGACGTAACAGTCGACGACGACGGTGCGAATGGGCGGATTGTTTGCGGGTTGCGTGTGCGGGGCAGATCAGGCAGTGCGATAGTTGTTTGGGTAGTAACTGAGCGATGGAAGACTTGATGGAAGGCTCGATTGATGGATCGAAGTCCGACTGCTGCCCGTGCATCCCGCTTCTGTCCTACTGCAAATTCGGCCTCCGTGCTTGGCTGTCTCACTATTATTGCTGGTCACTTCGGCTTCCCTTTCTTTTCCTCACGTGTTTGTCTCATAACATGGAAACTATCTCCAGGTATTTGATAGATCTTCATGAATTGCCAAAGGAGTATATAGTACTACCTATCTGTCTGCTTTACACTTTTGTGACACGTACAGCGACGGTCACACCATCCTAAAAGGAAGCCCCCAGCCATATCGTCAAAGCTATTGACGTTACATGCATGATCTTGAGGCGTCAAGCCGCTTGCACGTCTTTAACAACTCGTCACACGTAACTCATTCTATGTTACAGATCCGAGATAGAACTTTTATTCTGAGCGTGAATGGGCGCCGAGCGACAACTACTGGTCGTCTTTGCATGTATTGATATTCAGCTGTCTCTCAGCCTCTTTGCAGCCAGACATCTTATCCTCTTGAACCATCAAGTAGCTTGACACCTGGACCAAACAGCTTTCCGCCTTTGCATACCCAAATTGATCCGGCTTCGCCGATCATTCACAGTGCCGTCCTGCCGCCATCTTGTGGATGCAGGAAGCAAAGTTGGGTCAAGTGTCCGTCTCGACTCCTGATGTCAAGACAGAATCTGTTGACACTCCGCTATGGACTGTTTGGTCATGGCGCATGGGCATCTCGAGCGGTCATTCGCACCGAAGCACGTCCAGATAAGGATTTAAGCTAGCGAACTTCACGTCCGCTCAGTAATCTGACGCCCACAAGGGTGACGCTATACACGACGGGCTGCAGTGTATTCTCGAAGATGACCTGAGCTCTTTGAGCTGCTCATGTAGCGCAACATAAAATGGCGACAAGGCTGTCAAAACACAGATTGAGGTATGAAATGTGAAACATCAGACACAGTCATGCCGCAGCCTGAACAAAGTTCCCAGGAGTCGAGTCGATTGACGCTTTGGTCATCTCAGTCGTCGTTTGGCCCTTGGTCTCAGCGAACTTGGAACTGCGCTTGAAGCTGGGTGAGGCATTGTAAAATTCATCAATGATGGGATGGATGAGGACTGTCTGGTTGTGTATGGTGACTGTGCTGTTGGTAGGAACCGTGACCCAGTTGTCGCGTTCAAAAGTCAAAGGTTCGCTGGCAACGAGAACGATATCAGCCCCACGGTCTCGGCGCTCCATGGTGTAGTCACGCTCGCCAGCTGAGGGACCTTCTTGCTTCTTCCAGTTGGTGCCAGAGCTGAAGAACAGGCTGGCAGCCTCGTCGTTTTTGCTGCTGACATATCGAGTACATACGACACTCTTGCCGTCGGTGACTGCAAAATTGAGCAGACTTCTGGTATCTCCCTGCCTAGCCTCTTCAGGTAATGCCTTGATATAGCCGTTGATGCGTTCGATGGTCTTCAGAATGGCTTTGCGCAGAATGCTATGGCCAAAGCCAGTGGTTTGGGCCTCTGCGTTGTCGGGATCATATCCCATAGACTCCAGGCTATCAAGGAAGAGAGCAAAGCACCATTCGGAGTCGGTGCTGCCCGTCACACCACCAAACCAACGATCGCCCACATCACTAACCAGCTTGCGCTTGACGCCGCTGTTCCAGCTACCCACGCCTCCGTTGTGCATGAACATCAGACAGCCACGACTGAAGGGATGGCAATTACTCTCGGCCAGTGCGCCCTCGGTGCTGGCGCGTACGTGGGCGAAGATGAGCGGCGAGACAGTCTTGCTGGCCAGACGAGTAAGGTTGGTGCAGTTCCACGCGGGGATGGTAGAGGTAAATATACATGGATCGGGGCCAAGGAGAGGCAGGAGTGAGGGAGGCGTATAGTATCCCACCCCGAATCCGTCTCCGTTGTGAGGTCGTCGCGTGTCTAACCGGAGTCGTGAGTCGTAGGACTGAGTGAGGATGGAGTGGGCCGGATCTAGTATGAGATGTGAAAGGAGAAGAGGCTCTTTGCCCTTGTATACCTAGGCCTATTGTCAGTCTGTCACGCCTTCCAATTCGAAGAACCACAGATTGCTTCCTTACCATAAAGCGGCACATGTCTGTTGATTGTTGGAGCCAGAAAAGGCAGATTCCAATTCGAAGTTGTGACCACGACCTCCGCAAAGCCGTCTGGAAGGGCTATGGCATGGGTTGGCGACCTGTAACAATCTAGTACACAGGCAATCAACGATATAAGAGGATACAGGGTTTCTGTTCGCAGTACAAACCAGAAGTAACGCAGAAGTGATACAGAAGAGCACGACATTGAAGCTTTGACCACGTCCTTTCACGCTGCCCACCTATTTATCGACTTTAGCATACGAAGGCACGTGTAGGCAGCTTGACCGTGCAACAAAACGCTGGATAACAGTCTTACCTTACATCACAAGAGCATTTTACAAATCACGGACTGCTCTTGTCACCAATGCTACCCTAGTTGATACTTATGCAATGCACAATAAGAAGAAACAAGAATGTTCTCGACATGGCCTCTAGTCAGGCCTTCATATCTTGCCCTGATGCGACATTAAGCCATTTCGATCTTACGCAACCAAGCCAGGGCTGGGCTGCTGTCCACAGTGTATAACGTAGCATGTACTACGACTTCTACCGTGTCCCGTAACGACGATAATGCACAAAACCTATCATATATGAGTTCTATGTTGTTAACAGACATATTAAGTTTGACCCAGAGAGCGCTATACTAGATCCAGCCTGGCTTAGAATTTGAACGTCCCCGAATCGGCGACATTATTCGATAAACCTATCTCTGCTCTTTTTCTTTTCTGGCTGCTTGTCATAGTCATTACTGTGACAGCCTGTTATTGCTCTGTCTTGCATTGGCAGCCTGGAAGAGTACAGATGTATCTATTACCATGACGCCGAGAATGAGCGTAGATACAGTATCCCGACCTTCTGCTCTGGCTTGTGTGGAATGTCGTTCGAAACACCTCAAGTGTGATGCAAAGCAGCCAGTCTGTTCGCGGTGCTCGGATTTTGGTAACCAATGCAGCTATATGCCATCCAGGCGTGGCTGTAAAGGACAGCCTAAAAAGCGTCGGAAGTTGAACACAGCCGTGTCCCAAGAGAGCGTTATGTTGTCCTTGAAAGAGTCTCGTGATTCTTCTGACATTCCGTCTCGTACAAGCAACTCGCATGGTCTACGTGTAGTAGAGGATATTCAAACATCTACAGCCCTATCAACTATGCCTTCTGCAGCTGTTGATCCTTTACCGTCTCTCGGACCGGATCAAGTCTGCGAACCACCCCGAGATCAGTACCAGGACTTCGATGATGAGCATGCTACCAACCTCTATTACCTCAACTTCCATTCAGCTCATCCAGTATTGCTTCCGCAAAACATGTATTCGGGTCATGTTTATCCGCTCTACCTAAAACGTGTAGTTCAGTTCATTGGAAACCACTGTTCCTCGAATCTTGGAGACCTACCGCAACCAGATCCGATTTCTCTGCTCTTACAACAGCCAGAGACATCTGCTTTCATGGTTCAAGCTCGTCTGCTATATTCAATAGCTCTGCATGCTCGCAATGAAACTACCGAAGCACAAAATATGCTGTCTAATGCTATGGATCTAGCCCTTGTATTAGGAATGAACACTAGCGAATTTGCCTCGGTGCATGGTAGAGGACAACTTGCCATGGTGGAGAGCTTACGTCGGACCTGGTGGGAGCTTTATATCACAGAGGGGTACATATCTGCCATTCACAGAAAGCCTTCTCTGAGGTGTAACAACGTTGCTATGGATGTTCCGCTACCGTGTGAAGAGACTGCCTACGCTGACGGATCATTCCTCTCCGCAAGTAATAGTCTGGCCCAACTGAGCAATCGCCACTTTGCAGACGAGGATATCGATTTCTCGTCCTTCTGCTACCGTATCGAAGCCATGCGTATTCTTTCCCGTGTCCTTTCTGTCTCCAACTCGGACGCACATGCCGACGAAGTTCAAGCCATCGACAACTCTCTGGCTGCTTGGGCACATTACCTACCCAAGACGAGGCGCGAGATTATTGGCAAGACGGGCCAGGTGGATGAAATGCTGTTTCAGGCTCATATGATCATCAACTGGGCTACGATCTTGCTGCATCTCCCCCGCAGCGGCCTCTTATCAATACTGCCTGCCACGACCGACATATTTTGTGCAAAAGGCGGTAAACCAATGTGCCCAACAGACACAAAGCATGCGCATGCCGTCAAGGCGATTGATGCGTCAAAGGATCTGGCGAACCTTGCAGCCATACGTTGCTCCGTCCAGAAACACTCACCGTTCTTCATCTGCAGTCTTGTCCTCGCTTCTGTCGTCCAACTGGCTGCATGCGTTCTCCACGCGTGTCGTTGCACATCTCAGCATCGCGATCGCGTCACCCTTGTCGTCGGTGTCCTCAGATCGCTCAGCGATAATTGGTCCATTGCAAGTGCGGTGCTCGCCAAGGTCAGGAAGATCGCGGCGCAAGTCTTCCGCACAGATCCAGGCACGAACGCTCCAGGGTCGGCCCAGTGCGCGAACTGTACGAGCTGTACTGATAGTGGGGTCATGATGAGCGGAAATGATATCTCGAACATCTCATGGGTGGACTTTGTGGACGATCCTGCTTTCCTGGCTTTTGAGAAGTTTGCGCCAAGTCTTTTGTTCCCCGAGGAAGGTGTATGAACGCAATCAGTCTGTCTCGATCCATAGCCCAAGATACGCGGGCATGATGCAGAGTCGCTCAATTCCCCTGAACAGGTCTGTTGGTAACGACACCATCTTCCGAGTCAGCCCTGGCCTCAACATGTGCATTGCATCCGCCTTGTCGGGTATCTGACCATATACTGAAACGGCAGTATAATCAAACAAAGATGAGGAGCGAACTTCCCTTCCGTCCTATTTGTTTCCCAAGAAGCAAAGCTATCCCGAAGTCCGAGTCTAGAGGCCTAAAGAAACCTCGAACTCGATTACAGAAAACCTTATCGTAGACATTCCCAAAGGCGTCTATCATAAGAGCCAATTCATGTTTATCAATTTGGCGTGTTCAAACTGACATTACTCAAGTTGTCTGAAGCACCCCTTTGTTGAAAACCTGATTGCCAACGCCCTCCTCATCATGGCCTTTCCCCCTACTTGGTTCAAAGACAATCTAAGGCACTCGGGAGATTCGGGACTTGGTTGGTTCTTCTGTCATCCGCGATATTCAACTACCCTACTCAGATTCAGGTTCAAGCAAAGTGCAGCATTCTCACATGATTTCTGCATGTTCATGAGTGGAAACAAAGTCACAGCACTCGTGCATGCTCCTCGACATCTCGATAATTGCGGTCCAAATTGAGGGACCGAAGCCAAACTGCCACGGATTTTGAGTCGTGGCTAGGGCTTTTAGGCAGTGAGTCCCAGAACACATAGTATGCAATGATGCGCTAGCGCTACTCAGGATGAGGCTGATTCGAGCGCCGGAGCTATTCGTCATAACTCGGCAACTCAAATGAAATCAGGGCATGAACTGCATGCCATGCTAGGTAGATCTTTCAGAATATAGCCGAGAGAGAAAATTGTTTGTGCGATCATCGCATCGCCAGACTGTCGGAACGGCTCGTCATGCACATGAGTCAGTCCCGTGCCATGCGGATGTATGTAGGAGGCTCATCACACCTTTAAACACAGCTCCATCAATCCTGGAAGCCAAGGCTATAAGCATACATCAGTGACAATTGACTCAATGCATTGTTGATTCGTCACAATTGCTGGCTGTCACCGAAGACAAGCGACAAGTCACCAATAGAACGAGACCATATGCACAGATATGCTATAGCTATGTGGCCACAGGTCAAAACAGGGTATCGGGAAGCAGAGAGATGCCTATCATACAGCCATAAAGAGCGACCCGCTGTTTTCGCTCTTCCTATAACATTGATCAAAGCTTTTTTGTTGAACAAGACATAATATAGCACACATAGAGACCGAAAAATACAATAGTCGAGGCCCTAGCTCAGCTTGATGACTAGTCGAAGACAATTGAGAGTAGTATCGAGTGACTATGCATGCCTCGCAAATCCAGTACAATGATCATAACAGTTTTCAAGTCAAACCTCGGAAGCATTGTGTTGCACTAATCTGCCGTCGATAATACAAGCCACAGAGGCTGCTAGCTCTCTATGGACTGTATGGTCTGGAAAGCATGATTGGACGCATAGAGTGTAAAGATCCAATTCCACTGTCTGTATAAGGAACTCGCCTAATGCAAAAGATACGTATCGTGTTCTCGTCTCGGATGGCTTGGCTTGGTACTGCGTGCACCTGCACGATTGAGTTAGTTTCAGCCATACCAAACCCCTCGGTTTAGATCCATTGTGGTCGACATGAGTTTCCCAAAGCAGTATACATACGTTACAGCTCTGATAACTCCTGTCAGACCACGAGACAAGACACTACAGCTAGGATGGCCTTTAGGGTAAAGTGGCGCTCCGAGACATGCAGCTACAGGTTTCCTCGGAAAATAATGCTCTCCTACGTGGTCCTGTCCGAGCCAATCAAGCAAAGTGGAATTCTGAAAAGGACGACGACAATAATGCATCTCGGTTTTTTGTGTGCACGGCCACCAAAAAGCGACCAATGACGGCGGCCAGGGCATGATTGGGAGGGTGCACGACAGGAGTGTCAATCCAACAAGATATAGGACCGGTCAGATACATGTCCGGGATACGGAAACATGAGAGAGCGTTCATGTAGGTGCTTGGCCATATCATCGGATGCTACACCTGGGATTGCTGGAGTGCTTCCGATCGTGCTCGGTTCCTCTTAGCAATAATTCTCATGGTCTTCTCCCTTTCGATTTCTGACATTTCCTGCCAATTCTGGATCCGACTCAAAGTACCGTCGGTGTTGACAATCATGGGGCCCAAATGATCAAGTGCGACCTTCTGCTGTGAGCCACTGCTCATATCTATCGTAGCCGTGGGCTCAGTCGTGGGGGCAGGAAGTGCGAGATGCTGATCGAAGGGGTTGTTGTCCGAATATCTGGCTTGAGATGCTTTGTTCAGAGCGACGCCAGCTGATGAGTTCGCATCTTGCTCTGTTGTTGGAGAGTTTGGCATCGTGGCGGTAGATACACGCAGATGACATATATGACGGAAGACAGATAGACTAAGAGCAAAACTGTTCACAAGTAAAACCCCTCTATAGCCCGCCAAGCTTGTACATGCTAGAAGAATCAGACAGGCTTTACATTAACGGTTGTACTTCCGAGCATTATCCGAGCTTGGAGTTAACACACTTCCCAGATGGTATCGATGAAAAGCTTAGCGACTTGTGGATTTTTATATACGTTGTCTGCAAAGGATATCAAAATCTCAAGTGTGATATGGTGTAAGTCGAGAAAGGCAGGAAGGCCAAAACCTACAAGGTTGTGCTCAACGCTGTTCGAACCATCCTGCGCGGCAGCAAGTAGCTCAGTGACAGACGCTGCAGCATTTACGCAACCACCAGATGACATCACGGGTTGCTGTCCGACACGGTCAAACAACAGCCCTAACCGAACTATCAAGCATCAACATCAATCCAGTTACATGATGTGGACCCTTCTCATGGCACAACATGTCTCTCGGCGGAGTTGACCCCGTCCCCGAGAATCGAGTCCCATCATCTCGGAGACTTTTGTCCTAATCAAGACTCTTGGTACGGTCCAACTCAACGTCGAGTCATCTTCTAGGAGCACAAAACAACAGCGCCAGTTCCAGCCATGGACATCTCAAGTCTTGATTGCTTCCAAATGCCTTTTATCTACCATGGCGTGTCATGTATCCGGTGCCGTCATCTGTGAAATGATCGTCAAGATGGAGGAACACCAGCCTATCGGTGGATACTTACGAGATCCGGTGCATACTGCACACTCGCCCACGCCGTAATGCAAAGAGAGTTCGTCGCCCTCCGCCAGACCTATCTACTGTCGAGTCAGTCCAAGAAGATTATTGCGGACTTTTTGGACTGACTCACCTCGCGCATGGTAGTTGATTCGCCCAAGCGCACTCCATCAAAGCTTAGATGGATCCTACTCCGATCGAGTTGAGAGTATGAGGACGACGATAACCGGTCCAGAAAGTCGGCCACTGTGTCTTCCTTCCAGGTGTCCTCCCAGACGTAAAGTTCGCGATCATCGTTGATGCCGATTTGAAATATGGACATGGTATGGACGGTAGTAATGTTGTGCCAGGTTTTGCATCTTTTCAGAGGTAGGCAATGCTATTTGTATTTTACAGAGACCAACCTCAAATGGACCAATCTGAGCCCACTGTGCAGCGCAACCTCGCCTTATCTTGATCAGAACTCCGTTTTAGCGATGCAGACTGCTCATAGCCTTGCAACAGCTCGATTTGGTTAATTGGTGTGAATATATGAGGCGAGCTGGAGTTGCTGGAGATTGCTATACGTCGTAGTGGCGCAAACATGGACCACAGACTCGTCATTTGGTAAGGCGGCACAGTAACAGGGGATTGTCAACAAATGAACGCGGCTAGCTACCTTTGGCGGATATTCTCTGCGGCTCCAACAGAAGTTGGTCCAGTTGCGGTCGAATGCAAGGTCGACACGATGGCTATTCGCGGACCCTCTGCTTTTGGTATGCAGGCCCGATACTGTTATGATGATCACCCGTAAATGGCTTGCTCAAGACTAAATCTCGACGTTAGTGTCGAGCAGTCGAAAGGATACCTTGTCATTCCTGGAAACCCCTTTACTTGACTTGTATACTCGTCAGTCTCCTATCCATGTACGTTGGATTAGTTGCCAAGCCTTGCGTACTGGAGTCAATATGGTACAGTACTATGCATGATTCTGCACTTATAGTCTTGGCGATCAAATCACCACTTACATGCCTGACTCAGGCTGGAGGAGGAGTGCTTGATTACCGGAAAGCGATCCACTTCCTCCACTCTATTCTGTAAACAAGGCGGGCCACTCTATCCTGTATACAAGGCGGGCCAAGTTTGTGTGTGTCGGTTGGACCTCCTAGGAAAAGCGCTCATGACTAGTAAGTATCAAGAAGGTTTTAGGCATAATCAGCGGGAATTGGCGCCTGGCGCTGGCCGCTCGAATCCGGCAAGGCTACAATCGCATGCAGAGTATCACAACTTACGGGTCTGAGATCGATGTTGACATCGGCCTTTGAAGCACTCTCGATGGCGGAAAAGGGCGGAACTAGAGCGCAGGTTGCAACACTCCATTTCTTGTTTGGCGATCCAAAGTACGAGCAGTGGTCATATCAACTCTGACCTGGTTGGTTCACTGACCGACTCACTTGTTGCCCTGTCATCTTTCAAGTACCCACTATCTGCCCATGTTTGATTGGCTTGTATATCGCCTTGATCATGCAGATATACCAGTCCAATATACATATGCGAATCATACACCACATGAAGACTCGGAGTAACGGCTCTACTGTCCAACAACTCAACTCGTGCTCGTTCTTGGGAAGGTTCTGCTGGATACTGCGAAATTTCCGTACCAACTGTTCGGTCGACAACAAGGAATCTATTTGTACACATCCTTTGCGGCGGTTTCTTCATGTCTCTCCCTATTCCAGGACGCAAAAGTGATTCTGCCACGGAATCTAGCAGTCTTCCAGAACTTGGCGAGTCAAGTCCCTTTCTAAAAATTCAGAGTGCCTCTAGGACGTGATGAGAATCGACGTCGACAGGAGATGAACAGCTTAAGGCAATCGATACTGTGGCCAGAAAAGATCAATATGCTTCTTGGCCAATACCATTTTCAAACAACTTTCGTAGTAGGGGCACACCAGCCGCCGGAACTACGTCGTTGCAGCCGTACTCTCAATGATCGCATTCTTCTTTTCTTTCCAAAAACTGCTTGTCAGAAATGGCGAAACAAACCATTTTATACAAGGAATTCAAGCCCTCTGTGTCCCTGTCGAGGCTTCCTCGGTTAACAACGTTTTGGAGATACTAGTACGTTTCCAACACGTAGCGCCAGAGTTGACGCTCAGTCTGACCGTGGCCATCGAGTGGTTGCGGAAACACCTCGTAGGTTGGCTACTTGTCTGACTTATCAACCTTTTTTGCCTCGCCCCTTCTTATCACTATCCAGTCATTCCCTTATCAAGGATGGAAGTAGCAGGCATGCTTCACACATTCCGTTCCGTGAGAGCTACCTTGGACCCTTTTCGTATATGGACGTAGCTTGGCATTGAAAGGAGAAGAAGTCACGGCTTCACATGGCAAGCGACGGAACATAAAAAGGCACAAGAAAGTTTTGTTCTTTCAATTTTATTGATAGAAGCTCGATGAGTTGCCAGGCACTCAGAGACCTGACTTACATAATCCAACCTATGGAGACCACTAGTAAAACTAGGAATATCTGCACATTGGCAATACCGAACGGAAACTTCTCCGGCGACAGGCTTGCCTGTCGCCACTGAGTACTCGACCAGCAAGTCTTACTTCTGAAGGGTAAGAAGGCCAGGGCGGTAGGGCAATGCGTTGTAAGAGGCGGTGGACTTGGGGTCACGGCCTTGGTAGAGGAGTTGCAGGTTGCAGGGATCGACGGTGAAAGTCTGATCGGGGTTGGTGCGGACGAGGTCACCGTGGGAGATGTCGTTAGTCCAGGTGGCGCCGCTGTTGGCCTTGCCGGCGAAGGGGTTGCTCTCGGTCGCAGCGTTGGGGGTCCAGGTGCCGCCGAGGTCGGTGGCGGTGAAGGAACGGAAGTAGCGACCGTTAGCACCTTGGGCCTCGACAATCATAAGGTACTTGTTCTGACCCTTGAGGGTGTAGACCTGAACAGCCTCAAACAGGTTGTTGGTGGTGTCGCTCAGGATGGTGGTGGCAGTGGGGAAGCTGCCAGGGAAGCTACCAATGGGCATACTGGCACGGTAGATCTTGCCGTTGTCGCCGGCGAAGAACAAGTACATGTTCTTGCTGTCACCGATGACAGTCTGGTCAATGGCTCCGGTGCTGGAGTCCGAGATTTTACCCGAGTAAAGGGGTTGGGCGGCGGACCATCCATTGGCGTTGGAAGGGTCCTTGGAGGTGCGGTAAGAGAAGGTAGTGGGACCCCACTGATGGGCAAGGATCCAGGTGCTCTTGGGGGCAAAGTAGAAGACGGTGGGAGCGACGGCCGAAGAGCTCATAGAGTTCTGACTGGCAGAACTCATCTGAGACCAGTCGGAGAAGAGGCCGAAGTTCATGGAACCGTAGTTGGTGCCATCAGACCAGGAGCCATAAACAATGTGCTTGCCATTGTAAATGGTAGTGCTGAAGTCCTTGAGGGCGGCCCAGCCACTCTTAGGCTGTGCCAGAGCACCAGTCGAAGACCACTTGTATGTAGTGGGAAGGTTGCAAGTCTGAGCTGTGACATCTGAAACAGATGCAAGCAGAACAGCGGTGGTTGACACCAGGCCAGCCGAGAACTTCATCTTGATGATTGTATTGAAAAGAGGAGTACAAGAATGGAACGGAAGTTGTTGCTTGGATGAGGCGATTGGTAAGGAACCTTGCCACACTCTTATATATTTCAGTTTTTGGTCGTCGCTAGACTTGACCGTTCAACAGCACACTTCGATTCTGTAGATCCTAGCAGCGCTATAACGTCCACGTGTGGAGGTCGTGGATAAGTGTAGAGTCTGGCCGATGCAGCTGGTCAAATGCTATCTGCTAACCGATGTATCATCAGCCGAAAGGTAGATGGTGGGAAATCATTTAATATATCCCCGACATGGCAGGTCATTGGTCTTGCGTGGTGGCATGAAGCGTTTCTTGTGGATGGTTTGGCTTCTGGCCTCCAGCATTCTTCCGTTCGCTTGGAGATCTTGACACAATCAACGTTAGTATCTGGTCGGATAAATTATAGTACTGTATGTGTAGTTTGTCGAGAACCCCAAGCCGTGGAGTTGAAACTCTGGCTAAAAGTGTGCCCGAGGATCGAGACAGAACGGTGGGGTAAAACAAACAGCAACTTCAATTTCCGACTTTTCGAGACTGGGGTGCTGGTTTATCCACCTATTGGGTATGTTGTCCTAGTTGGTCTCGCGTAGAGCGACGGTCAATTCTTTTTGAAACGATTTGGCTGCTAGTATCGTGAATAGGTAGCTGGACAATCTCGCGTAAGGTGGTATTAGATTGCTCCGCTCCAATGACAAAATGCCATGTATGTGGAGGCAAAAAGAAAGCCTGCACGTTTATAATCCCCGGATTCTTGAAACAATGGCTTGGGAAATGAAACAAGGAGGGTGACCCAGGCCGTCCAGAAGCGTCACCGAGCACATAAATCGAAGAGCTCGTCCACATGCTTTATTCGTTGGTCGGATACACGTCTTTTCGCACGGGTAGACGACAATGCGTGCCCACGGTGGAAACTGTTGGCTTCGGAAGATAGTCCAAGAAAGAGGAGGAGAGCGTGTATATGGTAGGGCTTTCATATACTTCTTCACCCATTTCCCTCATATCGCCTATACAAGCTGCAAGCCGTTCTTGGAGAGATTTAGTGGTACTACTGCTATGTGATGGAAGTGTGATCAAGCTGTATGTCACCTTCATTGAGAACAAACCATGGATCCTCGAACCAGAGTCTAGGCTGTCGAAAGTCGTGTGCTGAATCAGCCAGGGCCACCTCTACATCCGACGAGCTACACTTGTCATTGCGTAAGCCATATAACCGCAAAAGTCAACAAAAGAGTTGAATAACGAATTACGAAGAAATCGTTCATCCTATGGCTTATATACGTTAGAATATCACACACGCAAGCTTATGAACTAGAGATGGTTACAAAAGGCGTGTAATAAGCTGCCATCAAGACCTGGAAGGAGGACCAGTCGAACTCGTGACCTGGAGCATGGAGGTGAACTGTGAGCGAGTGATACAGCCCATAGTAGAGGAAATCTTAGCAACCAAAGTCTTACAGCAAGTCAATCACATGATCAAATTATAGTCAAACTCAAGTCGATTGCTGAGCGCGAGCGTCAATTCTAGATTCAAAGCTGACGATGTCCCGGGAACCTGTCGTCTACGTCGACGGCCACCCATAGTGAGCTTTGCTTCGGACAATTCAGGTGCTCTGATCGGGAAAGCTGACCAACGCATTAGTTGTAACATGCCATGCACTGTCCACATAGCTGATACTCTTTGAGATGGGAGACATTTGGACAATTGCACGGCTCTTCACAATTACTCGAAGTGATGTATGGGACCGACTGAATGCCTCAGTTGAAACCGAAGTGGGTATCCTTGATCGAGGGACGATGATCCGACCAACTTCGCCACCTTATTGTCAGAATCCTTGATGGTCATGATCATTATTGATGGAAGGGGATTTCGATCGGACATCGTTATTGAGTTTGTGTTCGAAGGACGTTGGGAAGTGCTCCTGCAGGAACGTTTTTGTTTCTTCATGTGTAAGCAGAAGTTGTGGTAAGTTATGGCTAAGTTATCCGGCCTCGGGTACATCTGATGTGCCCATGCAAGAAAGATCTCCTATAGATAGAAGACACTTGGTACTATTCCTCGGAGGAGTGTTTGGAGTACCTTTTATTCCACAACTACGACCAAATAAGGCGACGAGACAGCACAGAAAGACGACCCAAGAGGCAGATAGATACTTTGAATGTGTGCTGCGGGGTCGAAGTCATTGGCAAGACACTCAACGGCGTGTCTCTTCCTGCCGAAATAGTGTCGAGAGAGGAGTAATAGGTCTTGGATGGCACATCACAAACCGAGGGGAGGAGAAATCCTTTGCGAGGATTAGCAGCGCACCCACCCCGCATGCAAGAGTCGTGTTGAGCCTTGACCTGTAGGCCGCATGAGCTGTGGAGCTCCAAAGGTTGTTACACCTGGCCGTCCGCCATGATCATGTGAAAAGCCAAGCCGGGTCCATCGCATGTACCAGGTAATCGTAAAGTCCCTTAGTCGTCTGGGTCAAACCCTGTGGAGTATGCGATATCGAGCAGACAGGTTGGTTCTTTGGTCAGAGTTTGAAACAAGAATACCTAAGCAATCATGCGGGTGCAGCATAGTGCTATATGGCAGAAACAGCGCAAGCATAAAAGACAAGCGAGAAAATTGATCTGAGAGACGTCATGTCTGTACCGAGATCGTTGAGGCAGTTTTATACCAGTAACGCCGACGACCCGCAGACGCCACGGCTCGTGTGGCGGCGTGCGGGTGGATTACAGACGCATGTTTTCTGTTCATCCCCCACGGAATCGATGAACAAGCAGATCAGGACGTACTGTAGATATAGAATTTACTGTAGACAGTTGGTCTCGACAATGTTCGTGTCAGAGGAGTGGTAACACAACACGGGTATTGTTTTCATGTTTAAGAAGCGCGCAAGCAGTCTTTGTTTTATTTTTAGAGGTCCCGTACACGAGTACTTGTACATGTGGACTACCACGTTCAGAGAAGAGTCAAAAAGACTACCACGCACTTTTAGCGTTCACGGTGCTCGAAGTAGGTGCCTCTCGGCGATCTGGCGCCGTGCCGTCATGCCAAGTTTCTCAATGCGTGGCCATGATTTGTTGGCCGGCCCTGGCGGCGATCGAGAACGACTCAATGCTTCGTCCGTTCGAGCCGCCCCATGGCCCCATGGAATTTCTGACCTGTACATATCAGGCTGTGCCCTCGCAGCAGTCGTAGCAGTCGGAGTCCTTTTCAATAGACATATATCTTGTGACGTTGGGAGTGTACAGAGGATTCCAACCACGGTTGAAAAGAAACGGCGCCGCTACGACAGGTATCGAAACAGTCAGCCACAGGACGATTATCCTATCCAAGACGCGTACGTACATACGGTAGCTAGCTGAGCAGGACAACAAGTACATCTTGGTAGGTACATCCAGGGCACATGTAATCTCACCTTGCCTCGCCTTGCTTCGCCTCGCCTTGCGTTGGTTGCTGTAGTTGTTTCTTCCTCACTAACGGCTGTCTGCTTCACAGATTCCCCAGAAAGGCACAGTGCACATCGACGACAATGCCTTCAGTCCGATCGCTATTGTTTGCTGGACTCCAGGTCACAGGGCTTGCTCTTGCTCAGGACCAGCAGGATGTTGGCGGCTTCAGGCAATTGCTCGGCCAGGTGCCCGAAGAGTCGCTCCACGCCGCTCTGTCGGGCCACATGACGGGCAAATACCAGGCCGGTGTCTTTGAAGCCGACCACCGCGCCCTGGAGCACATCCACAGCGACAATCCCTCGCTGGCCTCGCGCCTCGTCGAAATCGCAAAGCACGACGTAGCGGTCCGTGCCGAGCTGCGCAAGAGACAGGACAGCGCTGCCGACAACAGCACCGTCGCAGCCGTCACAGACCCGTCCACCACCCAGGGCCCCTCTACCACGACCGAAGCCGTCCTGGTTACCGATTCTACCGCCACTTCTGCTTCTCTCACCACCGAGACGAGCACCCCGGCGCCTGCTTCTGCCTCGGCCACGCCATCGTCCGAGTCTGCCGCCAACACTTCTGGAGGTGAGAGCAGTGCTGTTGCTTCTGTGTCTGCTTCGCTTGCTTCGTCTGTTTCTCCAACTTCCGCGGCCGTCTCCGCTCCTGCCTCTGCTGGCTCGAGTGACGCGGCTTCTTCACCTGTTTCTTCTTCGCAAGATCAGAATCCCGCTTCTTCTTCGCAAGACCAGAATTCTGCACCTGTTTCTTCCCAGGGACAGACGTCTGCATCTTCGGTGCCGACCTCGACCTCTGATGCTTCGGCTGCCTCCGCCAGTGCTTCTTCTGCTTCTTCTTCTTCCAATGCCGCTTCGTCTTCTGAAGGTAGCTCATCTCTAACAGACGCAGACTCGGATTCAGGCTCAACGACAAACTCACCCACCGCCTCCTCCGCCGCCCCTTCGGAAAGTTCAATCCCGGCTACGGTCGTGCCCGTCACTACCACCAACTCGGAAGGAAGTTCTACCGTCACCTCGGCCACTGCGACCCGCGAGTCTGCCGCCTCTTCCGCCAACGCTCAAAGCTCGGCCAGCCCTACCACCGAATCTGGAGTGCTCGTTCCCGTCGTAGTGTCGGCCACTGACAGCGCTGGCAGCACTTTTGCCGAGACGACCTCTGCCTTCCAGTCCTCTGCATCTGTCAGCGTCGACCAGACTTTCATCACCACCAACGCTCAAGGCTCCACCATCACCACTTCTTCCCGCTTCCCTGCCGTCGTTGTTGTCAGCACTGACTCGCGCGGATCCGTCGTGTCAACCACGTCACCTGTCGCCAGTGTCGCCGTCAACAACGGAGGCTCCATTGTCACCCAGAAGCCTGCCCCGTCGTCTGCGGGCGGAAGCCGCGGCAGCAGTGCTGAGGACGTTGTTACTACTACCGACGAGTATGGCAACAGCGTCGTTCTCTCCGGTGCCACCCAGGGTGCTGTCATTACCACTACTGATGCTAGAGGCTCCACATTCATCACCACTTATACTCCTGGCGGCGGATCCGTCAAATCTGTTGTGCTCTACACTACCACTCTTGCCGATGGTTCGGCTCAGACCATCACCTCGCTCGCCGTTGTTGGCGGTGCTCAGGCTGCAACTGCTACCTCGCACGCCTCACAAGCAACTCGAACTGGGGGCGCTCCTGGACTCCAAACAGGTGCTGCATCCGCGTCTCGCGGACACGTCGGCGGCGCGATGGCTCTCCTCGGTGGTGCTCTTGGTGTCGCTTACCTGCTCTGATGACTGTATGCTGAATACAGCAAGGTACTCGACAGACTCCAAAGTGGAGTTGACATGATTGCGACTTGATTTTCTATGGCCATCTTGTTGCCTTCTTCTGTACCTATTTCTTTGACGATTACGACTCTCCTTAATGTTCCAGTCTTGTACAAATTAGCATAGCGGGGGATAACAGCATATTATTGACCTTTATTCTACGACCCAGTATCGGAGCAATCCGCAAAATCAAGCCCTGTCTCGCATGTTTGTTCTTTTATCGCCAAAAGTCTTGACATCAATCTGCTGGCCGAAATGTCTGCGCTCAGGCCATCCATGGGCATGATGTGCGAGCATCTACTAGTCTATTAGAGAATGCATGATCGTATCTACCAGACTGTATATGCCGATGTAATCAACAATCAATGATTGCCAAAAGTGATGGGCAAGTCCACTTGATCGAGCAAGCCCCGACCGAGGCAAGTATCGTCTCGTACAATTCCGAGAGCGGCACATACCCCCCAGCAAATGCCGCCTTCAACCTTCGTTTCGACAAGAAGACGAGATTGATGGGTCTACCAAAGGCCGTGCTACACATGTCCTGCGACGACTTTGACGACATGGTTCTCTTCGTCTTGATCCGCAAGCTCGACGTCAACGGCAAACCCATGATCTGCCTGAACATCCCCTGGTCGCACGTGCCCTACGACAATGTCGAATCCATCCCCGAGTCGGACTACAGTAATCTCATGGTTTACTTTGGCCCTCTGGGTATCTTGCGTGCTTCGCACAGGAAGATTGACGCTTCAAAGTCCATGCACCCGCAATATCCCTTCCACACCCATGACGAAGAGCAAAAGATTGAGCCCGGCACCATCGTTGAGCTGGAAATCGGACTTTGGGCCATGGGCATTGGTTTTGAAGAGGGCGAGTCCTTGAGTGTGCAGATTTCTGGTGAGAACCCGTTGCACGAGGAGTTCAAGGGAAGGCCCAAGCCAAAGGTCGAAGAGAGGAACAAGGGTGTTCACAAGCTTCATCTCGGTGGAGAACACGCAAGTCATGTCATCTTGCCGTTTGTTTGATTGCAGTAGGTGCATGGGCATGAAGGGGAAATGTTTTGTTTTTTTGGGACCTTGCATTATATCACTTGACTTCAATTCATAGAGCTGCGAATGACGAGAACATAAATCGGATCAACCCGTGTCTCATAAAGATTGTCATATGTGTGTTGACCGCGATGATGTTATACTAAGCAAGTCCATCTGCAGGAATTAAAGACCATCACTGACGCATCGTCATTGACGAGTTGTTCTTGAAACCATGGGTGACGAGATCTGGTACTGTTGTCTGAAAGGGGGTCTGTAGTATGACTGTATCGTAGCAAACTTTTAATCATGATTCATCTAACTAATAATCTAAAGCTGGGTGGGGTACTTTGTCGTCTCAATCTTCTCGGGGTAGCTCATGCCGTTCTGCTTGCGGACCTCGTCCATGACCTGTAGCCGTGTCAGCATGGGACGAGTCAAGTCGGATCAGCCAATTCACTTACCTCCATGATGACGGTACTCTCCTGCAGTCCCAAGTATTGACCCTCTTTCCTTCCGTCCTTGATGGCAAAAGCGCATTCATCGGCCTCCCAGAACATACCGTGGCCTTCACCCTCTGGATTAAGATCATCTCCAAAGCCGTTCTTGAAGCCGGAACCCTTACCTGGTCCGGGTTGAGTCCATTCCTTCTCCTCGACGGTGCCGTCGGACAAGACGAGCTTGGTCTTTGTGGGGCGGTAAGCAGGGTGGAAGACCTGGACCTCTCCCTTGTCGCCCTGGACGCGGATGGCGGGGCCGGCGGTGCCCTTGCCGTCTGGGTCGGGAGTGGTACGCATGGCGGTGGTAGCGATACCGTGAGCATCTCCACCACGCTCAGCCGAGCGAGGGAAGGTGAGGAGCATCGAAGTCATCTCGTCTGCACCAGTGGGGTACTTTTTGAGCGAAGAGACGACGGTAGGGGCCTTGCGCTCAGACTCGGGTTGAGTATGGTAGAGGGTCTGGAATACCCAGGTCAGGGCGTAGATGCCGAGGTCGAGGAGAGCTCCGCCGGCCAGATCGGGATTGACCATGCGGTGTGAGTCGTCAAAGGCCTTCTCGGGGGTGGTGCCAATGGAGAGGTCGGCAAAAGTGCGTTGGACAGTACCGATTCTGCCCGATGTGATGGTGTCGCGGACGTAGATGGAGAGAGGGAAGTATCTGGTCCAGACAGCCTCCATCAAGAACAGGTTCTTCTCACGCGCCTTCTCGGCCAGCTTCTTGGTCTGGGCAGCATTGGTGGTAAAGGCCTTTTCGCACAGGACGTTCTTGCCGGCTTCGAGGCAGAGCATGGCGTTCTGGTAGTGGTGCGAGTGCGGCGTAGCGACGTAGATGATGTCGACGTCCTTGTCTGCCACCAGCTCCTCGTACGAGCCGTAGCCCTTGGCCGAAGACGGGGCGCCGACCTTTTTCAGGAATTGGCTGGCGCGGTCGGCACTGCTGGAACTGGCCGCTGCCACAATCTCATGCTTGATGTCGCCAATGTTGCGTGTCTCCGGGTTGACGGTCAAGTCTCTCGAGAAGCTCTCTGCGATGCCTCCGGTGGCCAGGATGCCCCATCTCAATGTGAATTTGGACATGATTTCTGATTGTTTGGTTGGATCGATAGATTGGTGTTCGGACAAGAAGTGAATGAAAAGGGAGGCCAGTCTTTCTTGTATCTCAGAGCTCTCCGTAATTGTTGATTCTTGAGGTATCTTTTATGACGCAACCCATGGTGGGGTTGGCGTTTGACATGTGCCGAAACTCCGCCATGTCATCTTGAACCAACACGTCGGCGAGAAGTCCACGACCATGAACCAAGTCGGACAGCCTGAATTCGATCATTGAACAACATGCTTCCTTTTACTTGAGCCTATCAAGTTCATTCACCTGCAGAATACATCAGCCTGAAGTACATCTGTTGCTGACCGAGATTTGAGGCGGCTAAAGACATGGCGTTCACCTTATCAACTACCTTATGTTGACTTCATCTCTGTCTGGCCATTGAACAAGCACAGCATAACACGGACACACATTGTAAATCCGGCCACTCAATCAGGTAGGTAGGTGCCAACTTCAAGCGGTCTTCTTTGTCGCATTGAAGCGGACATGACCCCGGCCACATCTTCCACATCTTTCTTTGTTCATATCCTTCTGGGCCCTCGTCCTTTCCTTGCACCCAACACAAGTAGCCTGTCCTTGCTGGAATTGCAAGCAATACTAACCAAGGGGAAAGAACAATATCAACAACTCAATCTCGCTGTTTCCTACCTTCTAATTCCTTTGCGCCGATATGGAACGACATGACCTTCCTTTGTGTCTCCATGCACAACGATGTCGCCAGTCATCCGAATATGGACATGCTTTGATGAGGCACTCTTAGTATTGTCGACTCGATACCTATTAGATGTCTATCTCGTCCGCCATTGACCGCTGAAATCAACCAAACCTCCCTCCTCATCTAGACAGACTATACCGGTTTAAAACCACAACTCAACCACAACTCGTTCAAACAACACAACACGACGCAAGAATGCGCACCAATCCAATTTCTATCCTTGCCATGGGCCTCTTGGTCTTCATGCTTTTGATCGCAAACGCCTCGGCCGGGGGCCCTAATCCCGCTGCTGTCAATCGTTGGCGCAACATCTGCTGGTCCAAGAATAAAAACACTGTCTGGGCCATCAACAGAATGTGCTCCGGTGACATACGAGGATTTACCGACTACGCCACCAAAGGCCTCAGTGTTGGAAAAAGCCATGTCTCAATCCAAGCTTCCTGCAACTTGTACAAACTCATACCAAAGGCATGGTGTTCGGCGCAGTTCTTCCAAACCTGTGCCGAAGGCAACAAGCAGGGCAACGGAGTGAAGTATTATGATGGTGGCTGTCAGCATTTCATGATTGGCTAAGTCTAGATATGGTCATTCCATCACATCATCGCCATGCTGCTTTGCCTTGTTCTCATACACGTTTCAAGAGATGTATGTATTATCTATGAAGAGTGGTAGAGTACACAGGCTCGTACTCGTATTTGCTTGGTGGCCTTCCCCAGATCAACAACAGTGCCGATCTCCGACAAGCGCATACCCTGCCAGTACTTTAGCAAAATACAATAAACACCACGAGATTTTTTTTCTTCTCTTTTCTCATTCTGCTTGAACACAATATTTGTGACAAACACTTCTCGAGCAACATTGATAGTTGCCTCTGTGGTGTCCGCCGAACATAATCGTCTAACTTGTGCAATCACGCCGAACCCTGTCGCAAATCTCTGTCGCAGCAAAGCTTCCATTGTAGAGGAGAGAAAGGCGCATTTTTCAACATGGTTTCTTTCTCGTGCGAGGTAAAATTTCCTGAACGACTTGGTCACAGATGTGCTCTTCAGATACTGACACAAATTCTCCAGGGATGCGGTGACATTCTCACCAAGAAGAAACTCGACCCCCATCGCAACCAATGTTACGGCGCATCTTTCACCTGTATCGACTGCATGGTCCACTTCCAAGGCACCGACTACCGCGCCCACACGAGTTGCATGAGTGAAGCACAGAAATACCAGGGTCATCTGTATCGAGGCGAGAAGAAGGGCAAGGGCGGCCAGAAGAAGCCAGCCCACACTCAAGAGCAGGCCGTCGTCCCACACAAAGCAGACCCCAATCAAGTCGCTACTGTCGATGTTCTGCCAAAGGCACCCACCCCTCCTCCCAGCGGTGCAGATTTGCCTCCTGGTGTCAATGTCTTTGACTACATGGACACGCCCAAAGCCCTTCCGTCGACGCACCAAAACGGCCGGGACGAGCACTACGAGACCCATGGTTATTCGTACGGTACCGCACCCGTCGGCTCCGAAGCTGAGCGCTACGCTTCACAGACATCTCTGGCACAGCCATCATATGTCACACCAGCGTCAAAGCGCCACGGCGAGCCAAGGACAAAGGAGAGCAAGAGTGACAAGAAGCGCAAGCGGGAAGACCAAGAAATGACAGACGCGACCCCTGCCCTGCATTCTGGTCTCACGGGCGGCATGGACAGGATGCTGGCGGGTCCCGACTTTGGTAGCGGCGACGCTGTTGCACCCAGCCCGTTGAGTCCGAAGAAGCGCAGCAAGAAGGACAAGACGGAAAGCAAAGACGGCGCGAAACAGAGTTCCGTTTCTGAGAAGACGACGGCAGCCGGAGACGCGCGCGACGACAAGAACCAATTGGTGACTTACCGCTCGCCGGCCGAGCTATTTATGAGCTTTGTCAACAAGGGTCCCGACAGCGAGCGCGGCTTGAGTATCAACAAAGCATTGAAGCGCTACCACAGAGAGCGTCAAACACGAGGCGAAAAGGATGACGGCGACAAGGATCTTTGGAAAAGCCTTCGCATTCGAAAGAACGACAGGGGCGAGATTGTGCTGTTCATGTGAAGGAGTCTATCTATATATTTAATTTAGCAACGATCGTGCCTTGGACTCCCAAGTCTGCCAACAAAGCTTGTTCGTTCACTTTGATGTGTTGTGTGACTGATAATAATAGACTCCTCGGCCAGACGTGACAACGACGTGGATTATTGAACAGCGCATTGTCACGCTGCTCCTCCTTGTTTCCCCTTCACCGGCCAATGGTATCTGATCTGTGTTGTTGTCTCCAGTCGCGCCCTCTTCTTCAACCTCCCGCGCATGGGCGCGAAACAGTCAATGAAAAGTGAAGATGTTCTATGTTTTGTCCAAAGATTCCCTGCCGATCCCGAAGGACCAACAGAAGCAGTCAGTTGATAGTTTTCAACTAGCAATAACACGATCTCGGACGAATCCTCACTGATACGCGTATGCCCGTGCACTGGGATGGGGAGGAGAAGAAGAGACGGAGAGAGAGGAGGAATATATAGGTGCGAGCAGGGATTCTGCCGGGCGGTGGTCCAGCTTTGGCTGGCTACACTGTTGCCTACCAGATTCTACTGCTTTCTGTCTTAGACATTCTACATATGTAAATGCTGGTAAAGAGAGGCTGCAATCTGGTGTTTGTTCCGATAGCGATATAGTACCAGCAAAGGTCACAAGGGCATGGCGCTATTGCATCTACCAAATCCTGAAGCAGCCCAAGCCTAAGATTAGCTAAATCTGAGCAAGGAAACCTGGAGCTTTCTTTGTTCCAAAGTGGCTTTCCTTATCCCATACTTTCTTCTCCTCGTCCATCTTCGTGTGATTCAATCCGCTGTGCATCGTGGGCGCCTCTCACAAGACCTATACATGTCTACCTTGAACAAAGTGGCAGACTGCCTTTGGCCAATGCGCTCGAGACGACCGTCACAGGCTCACAGCCAATGAATCTACAGGGCGCTTAACAAAACACACCACCCAATAAGCGTACGTAGCGCATATGAAGTCCCCAAACCGCGCGTTACCAGAGCCTTCGATTGGCATGCCCTGTAGAAACCCTTGACTTGACAGGGACTAGTTACGGCGGCTGCCCATTGACCAGAAATAACATCCATCTTCTCAAGGCGATTCGTGAATCAAGACTGTCCGCTTACGCGCCGACCCTTTGTAATGAGTAAACCCACCCTCTGACCTCCAAGTCACTTTTCGGTAAGCATTTTATAGACTTGCAATATCCTTCATTCCGTGCCTTCTTGTCATCTGCTTGCTTCCCGGCTTGTCGGGATCTCAATCTCAGCCAACTCTGCTCTTCCAAGTCAGACCCAGTCACTCTTTTGATTCCGTTACAAAACAAACCACCCTGCCAATGGCGACCCAAAGCACCTCCGTTCCTCCTGCTCTGGACAAGATTGACTGCAAAAGACCCAAGCTGGCGACCCTCCAGACTCCGCTCTCTGCTTCTTACCCTTCGGACCTGAAAAGTCCATTCCCTGGAACGCCCAGCTTTATCAAGAGGGAAGAGAACATCAAGACACCTGTTACACCTCCTCTGGCATACTTGGACTTTCTCAAATCTGCGCCTACCGGCCTCGCAAGTCCAGTGACCGGGACCAGCTCAAAGTTCAACTTCAATGACAAATCCATGAATGACTCCGTCCTGGACATTGATGAAAAGGAACTCAGCAATACTACTCCACCAACATCCCAACCTGTGTTGTCACGCACCAACTCCAAAGGCTCTGAATCCTCGGTGAACTCTACACGATCAGGCTCCACCGAGTCCATCCGTTCTCTATCCGGCACGGAAGCAGATGTCAAGCCTAGGACAAGCAAGCCCCAATCTCCAAGGATCATCATACCACCATCTCCATTCGCGAAACCTCATTCCGCGAGGTTACCGAGAGGCCTTCAAATCCCTCCATCACCAATGTCACCAGCTAATGTCCGATCGCCCATGAGTGCACGATCATTGCACGAACCTCACACCGCATCTTCTTTGAGTGCAGCACCTTACAGCGCCACCTACTCACCGACAGAGTCCGAGTCCGGCACCAAGACAAGTCGAGTGAGCGTGAAACAAGTCGTCACAAGAACAGTAACATACTCTCGAACACCTCTCGATCCTGCACCAAAGGGAAAGAGAAGAAAAATCGAAGAGTGATTACGATGTCCATTTCCAAGATACGATTGAACACAGCGATGAAAAACAAAGGCAGGGGTCCGAGCCGGGGGCTCGCTGGTGATTTACAGGCTCTGGCGCCGATGGGAAGAGATATGTCCAAACAAGCCTGCTCAACCTGTTGAAAGAGACTGCGTTGATGCTCGCTTGACTTGGGCTGTGCCGAAAGGCAGATGAGGCATCATTGAAAGCATGTGGACTGAGACGGTTGCTTTGGGTAGTCTTTTGAATAGGTGGTTATCTATACGACGTGAATGAAAAACATTGTTAATCTGTTGGGGCAGTTCATCTTCTTTTTCTGGCTTCTATAATGTTATCTTGAATGACAAACCTTCTCTGTCTGCCACGTTTGGTACATTGTGATCAAACAACCATGCGCACTTTCCACAACAGTCAAAGACATCGGCGCCCGGAGACAAATGATTTTACGTGGATACACTAGGACACGCAACGACGTGTAATGAGGAAGCTTCAGCCGTTCCATTACGAGCAGCAGACCTCGTCTCAAGTATGTGTATCCCATACGATAATAAATTCACCATCATCACATGCATAGCTATACAGCGAAGTCTTACACATGCCGGACGGCTGTGTCGTGGCTGCAGAACACTTCATGGCCACGCCAAAGGGGTGCGCTACAAGGTTCTGTGAGTATGCAAACGAATTCCCTAGGTGCTCCTACTCAATATGACCACTCTCGAAAGGCCTTCATATCATGGCTTCCACAATCCTTCTTATAGGAAGTAAACCCAAAGTCTACCGTCGTATACAGATTCAGCAGGCATCTGCCATCCACTGTCCAAGGCTTCCAAATAGAAGCCTGGCTCATCAGCCCCCAAACAAAGGTTCGCATTGCTCTCTACACACAGTACGTGGGCTGCGGCCACTTCGTCAAGGAGCCACTATTCTGCCAACGTGCCATCAACTCGAGATACGGTCTATGCCACGACTGGCAAGACACAGAGAACCACCAAACTCGCTATCAGTCTTGTCAAGACTGCGAGAGGGCCATGCACATGATCAGAGTTCCCATCTTTCCCCTGACAACATGCGCAGGTGCCGCCGAGCGAAACGCCAGGGCCAGACCAGGGCGTCTCGGACAGAGATATAGAGGGACACCACCACTCGAAGGCGGGAGCGACAGAAGTACTTCGAATCAAGGAGCTGATCGTATCGTCACCACCACGCCCCAAGAATCCGCAGACCAGACTTTTGCAGAACAAGCTTATTGTTCAGAAGGCGTTCGAGCCCGCATCTTTGCCTGGATGAACGATATCCACCATTGTTTTAGTCACGAAGGAGGTCGTCTTCGTCGAGCCATCGCGCGACCGGAACAGCCGAGAAACTCCGGGCAGCACGGCCAGGTCCAGACAACCTCATCTGCCGAAGGGGTTCCCAGATCCCGCACTTTGAGAGAACGATCGTTACTCCTTGCAAGCAGACAAACTGCTTCTGGATACGGTCTTGTCCGTGATGAAATTACCGCAGGCCCGGTCCCTTGCGACATTCGTGCATATAGACCCTATGTCTCGGGCAGCGAAGTCGGAGCACAGAGACGTTATATTGAGCACGAAACCATCAGAATGCGGCCTAGATCGTCAGAGGGATGAGAGGGGGTCGAGACTGGACAGGAATTAGGATTGACTGAGGGGAGTGCTCGGGATCGACGCGTTAGGCGAGGTGGAATGATAGGGGATATGTTTCCTATTTTATCTTTTTTTGGAAATCTTCAAAAGGAGCCTGCGGTGGAATGTCGCCAAGGGCTCGTCATATTCTCGACCCTATGTGAGAAGACGGATAGGCGCATGGACAAACGTACTGATGTATTGCTATTGGGTAACAATTAAACAGAGGCAAACAATGGAGGAAGTTCTTGCGCCATTCAAAATGGTCCGTGATTGAAACCACTTAGTAGAGTGAAGCAAGCATCATCTCGAGTCCGAGAGTCACAGGCACAGGCAAGGTACAATAAGCAAGCATCATCTCGAGTCCGAGAGTCACAGGCACAGGCAAGGTACAATAAGCAAGCAGAAGAGCAAACATGGAGATTATCAAAGAACTGGATCGAATGAACCATGTATCGTATATCCGTGTGTCCAAACTCCTTCCCAATGACGCTTGTGATAACAGTAAAAAAAGCGTCCTGTACAAATGCAAGCCTAAAGGACAAATGAAACCCCCCAATCCGCCACCTGGTCATTATTGAAGAGGGAACAACTGTCACCTCCATCCCTCAATACCGATGCTCCCATCCTTCCGCCTCACAATCTTCTCACCGGCCTCTGAGACCAGAAGATCTGAAGGCTGCATGTCGCCAATGGCAAAAGTTGTTCGTTCAGAAGGGCCCATTCCGTTGAAGAGAACGACAATGGGCATAAGGAGTCATATACCGGTCTTGTTGAGGATGGCGGCGGTGAAGAAAGGCCAACCAAGGGTGCCACTGTGGTAGATGTTAGTAACTTGCCGAGTGAGGAAGGGGAAGAAGATAGGATATGCTTACCCCATGAGAAGGGCATAAGTAACAGCAGTTGCAGCCGTACGACGGATCAAAACCATGTTGTCGTGCTTGTGAGGGAGCAGGCTCGATGTGTTGCGTGCAAAGGGATGTTGTTCGCGGACCATGTTTCTCAAGGTGCGGAAGAAGGTGCGGGTCTGGGTAGGTTTGAAGGCCATCGTTGATTGATTTTGCGGGGGTTTGTTTTTTGTGGAGTTGAGAGGAGTGTCAATTGGAAGACTTTTGAAGAGGAAGGTTGTACAAAGAGATGTAATTGGTAGATGTAGTAGCTTGAATGCTCTGAAGATGGGATGGTATGAATGTTGTGTGAGGATGAGAGAAAGTAGCACAAGAGAAAAGAAGAACACTGTACTTATAACAACCACAATACTGATTGACACGACATGCATTCGGCATCCGCGAGAACTACAGTTTGCTTTGAAAATCGCTATCCATAGCCGGCATCAACAAGATCACCAGATGGTATGCGGCACGCAACCCGACTGTTTGTCGCGAACCTGTCAAACAGGCGCGCGAATAGGCACACTCCGATTACATGGGGTGCAGAAGCGCGGACGATGTAGGGCTGTCATTGCCACGGAGTGTCTTACCGGCATGAGAAGATTGCTATAATTGCAATTTGCAGAAGCAAAGGATGAACTTGTGGAGTGACAGGGCCACCAAAGCTGGTGATGAACGGCGTGATGTTGGACCGTGCCAACTTTTGTGGTGTGATTTGCCAAGGTTGAAGGAGCCAGGCTAGCTTTCCGAAGATTCTTCTTGTTCCGGCTTCAGCATCAGGCATCGATACGAGTACGAGTGCGGCGCGCGAGAGTTGTCGCTGTGAGCCTGACATGCCAATCAGTGCTTATCATCGACGAATCTTGATTGAGCACGTCGTGAGTGTAGTGAGAAGTGCGCCGTCCTAGGTATCAATCCTCTAAGCTTTATAGTCTCTACTCGCTAAGATTCTCTCTTATAATGAGCTGCTGTGGCCGAGTGGTCTAAGGCGGTGGTTTTAAGTTAGCTCATAAACACCACTATCGAGAGATGCGTGGGTTCGAACCCCATCGGCAGCACCAACTTTTTGTACACAGTTGCAAGTTGAAGCCTCTAATCTGTACCCTCTTAGATCCTGAGGAACATTGTTTACGCACTAAGGCTACACGATGTGGTTACTCGTGCGTCAGTCGCATTTTGTTAAGTAGGAAATTTATGAACGTAGCAGAAACTGTCGTCTAAAAGTAATTCATATTCGCCCAGATGCGGAGCGTGGATATTCTTTTTTCCAGTCGAGATACCGGTGCTGTCCTAATACCAATCGTCTCCCTCCTCACCCTTGTGCACATCCTTAGGATTCAGGTTCAAGATGCCTTGTCCAGGCCCAGTATCCGCCGTCTGACTTTCAAATACACCCGAGATGGCTCTTTTGCCGATTGCTGAGATAGAGTCCCATCCTTCGAGATCACCATTCACGGCTGCCCATTCACCAGCCTCAGGCGAGGTTCCATCACCAAGGTCGCTCCATCGAGTCACAACGATAGCATGCTTGAACATCTTTGTAGGGTCCTTTTCCGTCTTGTCTTCGGCCAACTTGACCTCAACGAGGTATTCAGTTGGACATTCCGGACAGCGTCGCATGGGTCGGCAAGTCGAGCACAGTGTGATGATGGCGCTTTCCGATGGCCTTCTGCCCGCAGTTTTCGCCAGCGTTTCATGTAGCGACTTCTCGCGCGGTACGGGTAAATGGGTCAAGGCGCATTTGCAGATGTTCATCAACAATCCATCTCTCCAGTGAGCACATACAGAGAAATAGGGGACGTAGTCTTCGCGGTTGTAGAGTAACAGGCGCTCGCCGGCAGGTGTCAATCCAGGCTTTGTGAAACACGTGCTTTGAACGCGCAAGAGCAAGTGTCCTTTCGAGACCATATATCGTGTATTGTGCGCCCATCTCGGTTCGTCCATCTCTCTCCAGAGCCGCGCCATGGTACTTGCCTCGATTCCATGATCAGGACCATACTTTTTGCCTCGAAGCGCCAATTGGACAAAAGTATAGGGGAGTGTGCGGCGAGCTGCAATTCTCGTCCTCGGTTGAGGCATGAGATTGTTAGTCGCATGGGGGCATGTGAAAAGGGGGTTCAGCACATTTGGAGGCTTCAGCTTCTCTGCCCCTTTCTGAGTCCGAAGATGGTATTTGACACAAACAAAGCAGAACAAGTGGTTGGGTAGAGATTGCTCCAGCCGACCAAGAAACAGTAACCTGTGTCGCGAGTTCTCGGCATGGTTGATTGCTTGCCAGTACTTTGGACCCAGTCGATTCAGGAGAGTCTTGGATGCAAAGGCAAGACATGCGTTATCAACCAAAGACAGATCACCAGCGATCCGATCCCATATTTGCGGAGGAAAGCTAGCAATTTGTGGTTCTCCAGGTACTCGATGCGGATCTAGCTCCCAGCTGTGCAGAACCTCTGCCGACGTATCGAAAGAATCATGAGCCAAACTGTGCAGTATTTGGGTGTCGTCCAGGAGTTCTCCAGTCTGCGTATCGATACGGCGTCCTTGAGCCCTAGCCTCCTTCAAGCGTTCCGCTTGGGTCTTGAAAGGATTGGTCTGTACTGAGTCCTGTCTCAAGTTGTACGAAGATTTCTTTTGCAGCTTCTTACGACCATCTTTGGACTCTGGCAGCGAAGGCAAGGGTGGTGCATCAGCAGGTGTTGACAAGATCTGTGGCCGATCCGAGTGGACTGATTTCCTTCGAAAACCAAGGCTAAATTTTTGCTTGATGGTTCGAATGCTACTCTTTGAGCTCTTCACCGAAAGGGCGTCCGACATGGTTGCGCCACTTGCCAGGGCTTGTCGCTTGACGGATTGTATATTATAAGACGGCGTGATAAGTTGAATATATATTATATTACTAACTCAACTCCGTCCGTCATGCAGAAGCGCAAGGAGAGTTGTCTATGTGTTATTGATCGGTTGTGAGATTGATGTTTTGATGCACCTGCTGACGTTTTTCTGAAACTTTCCAGGACCTCCATCCAGTATGACGAAGCATCCGGGAGTGCCGCGACTCTCCGCGTCTCTTCGCGTCGCGTCCGTGCAGGATGCGATCGGACTTTGAAGATGCATCGGAGTCACCAAAGGCCATACCACCCATCGAACAAACACAACCTGCCATCTGTTGGTGCAGAAAAGAAGGCCAGTCGGGCTCGTAACGTGAAATATCAGTTCAACAGTCCATTCGCATTGCGTGAGTGTGAGTAATGAATAGGCCCTGCCTCATAGTAACGTCGTGCAGTCATGCGGCTTTTCGAGACTATTGAACGTGTCGAAGTGGTGCACCAGAAAAAGCGGTCTCGCCGTGTCTCTGTGCATGTATAGACTGTAGGTGGATAGAGCCCAACATCACCAGAATACTACGACCGACAAGTTGTCACCTAAGGCACCGGTGCACAGTGTGGTATACAACAGGCTAAAGGGAAAACAAATAAGTACACAAGTTCGGCGGGGTGGGACGAGAACTCAACCCCGCATGTTCGTCTTTTCTTGGTGTCTCGTTCCTTTGAGGTTGAAGCTGAATCTTACATAAGTCAAGCCTTGCTTAGTAACGAACCACGACCAACGCGAACCAAGAACCGACTATCAGGTTAGTCCTTCGAACATGCAGAAGAAGAAGAAGCAACATCATCATAACCATGGCCAACGCCACCATGTCTTTGACGACTACAACGACGACGGTAACGACACAGTCGCTGACAGGCAGGGCAGATAGTACCGCGACATCGTCATCGGCGCGATAACCATGTCTTCGGCCGCCGTGAGTGTTATACCTTATTCCTCTTTCCTCTTACTCACCCCACCACTCTTGCTTGGGCAGATCAACAGCTGCTGACAAAGAACATGCAGGACTCGCAAGCCTTTGAGATGAGTAAGACAACCTTCTGCCTCTCTGGTCACGCTCTGTGATACAGCTCCCCCCCCCCCCCCACTGACACTCGTTGCCTTTGTCCAGGTCTGCGCGACCAGCTCATCGCCGCTCAACACAGCCAAAACGCTCAATCAAATGCCCCACCGCCTCCACCTCCGCCTCCTCCTGCCCATGATGCCTATGCGCCTCACAGTCACCCCACCGCAGACCATCACCACAATCAACTCGACACTGTTTTGGGCATTCAGTACCACGGCGGTCCTCAACAAGCCTCCAACATGGGACAAGGCCACCTCCAAGGCCCTGAAGTCGCCTTGACGCCTGCGCAGAAGAGGAAGAACCAACGTGAACTTAGCAACACCAAGCGCGCCGCCCAGAACCGTGCCGCCCAACGCGCCTTTCGCATGAGGAAGGAGGCCCATATCGCCAAACTCGAAGAGGAGGCCAGAGGACATCAGGTCATAGCCGCCGAGCACAAGCAGTTGCAGCAGCATCTGTACAACCTGTCCGTCTACATGGCAGACTTACACCAGAGGATGGCCGACGCGGGCCTCGAGGTTCCACCCGTGCCCGAAATGCCTGAGAGACCCCCTGTCGTGTCAACAGAGCAGGGAGATGACCTCGGACACGTCTATCACCCGCCTCCACCTCCCCCGCCGCACGAACAACAACAGCAGCAGCACTACAACATCGACACACAACACCAGTCTCCGCAAACCTACTCAATTCAACCCCCTTCCCATGACGAGCAACAGCATCATCATCATCATCATCAACAACCGCCGCAAGACTCTAGCAACGATGCTCTCCCCCCTGGAGCTATCAGTCAACTCCAGGCTGCTGCTGCCCTTGGCGGCGGTCAGTCACATCAGCAGCAGGAACCTTCACAAGGCCATGACCATGACCAGGCAGAAGAGGGATACGTGCGCGCTAGCGAGTATCCCGCGCCCAAGAGACCTAGTCTTGACGGCAATGATGGATCAGTTCACAGTCAGTCGAGACCCGGCGTTGAAGACGAAAACGAAGGTCGCTACCAAATCACATCAGCAACATCAGGAGAAGCACCAAATGTGTAGACTACGTCTGGCAATAACTCCGAGATCGAGGGAACTCTGCCTGCAGCCTTTGCAGGCCGCTACGCCGCTGGAACTCTTGAGCGTAGGCAGCTGTGGTTTGATCCTCTCTTGCGATAGCATGGACGAGTAGGGTCTCGAAGATATATTGTCGGGAGATTGCTTGGGGAGCGTCGATATGAGCATGAATGCTATCTGGTGTAGCTGGGCTTAGGTGGCGTTAACTGCGTTTTTTTCAGGAGTATTGGAGTTTGAGCGTTCTCTCGTTCGTCAGCTTCAGATATTGCTTCTTGACGTTGACATTATGAACAATATCAAATCACTGTCAGCTGCCTAGTACAGTGAAAGCTCACTGAAACCTTTGCCGTACAATTCGCATGCCCCACAAATGGGTAGTCTTTCTCCATGCTGTGACCTCAAAAATAAAAGTTCACACTTCGCAACGACACCGCTTTCGAACTGCAATGTATCTACTCTCGAGCAACATGAATTAAACGATGGTGAATCAGTGATGTCAAGCCTAAGGCTGGGCCGTGTCAAGGTATATATTTATAGGAAATTCAGTGTGGGTTGGCCGCTTCCGCGGCCATCTGTCAAATTTGAAACAATACAGGTTAGTTCGCGCGTTCGAATCTCGCATTGATCCACATCTTTACTGACGCCCACAACAGAGAAGATTAGCATGGCCCCTGCACTAAGGATGACACATGCAAACAAGTGACATAAACCATTTTTTTTGTCCTTTTCGTATCCTTCAACTAACAATCTAATAGTCTACATGACGGGATAGATTCTCAGACTCTTACGGTGACTCTTCTCTCCGTCGTCTTCTTCTACAGTATTACAAGGATGACTTTACAGTCTTGTGTCTATCAAGATCGTCGTATCTAGCAAGTTAGTGAAGCAATTGCAACATGAGCCGCGCAAGAGAAACGAGGCTGGTCGTCACCAATCAATGAACGTCGTAGCAATCGTCTATCTATGGAACGTCTCAGGAGCTAGATTGGCTCACAACATCACCGAGGAAGCCACTGAATACACGGGTCTTGTGTGTGGTTCAGTGCCTGCATGCTAGAGGCGTCCCAGAATGTGAATTTGCTCCCATGAGCATACTTGGCCACTGAGCTCGGCGACTACAATCAGCATCGGTCAACGCAGCTACGATTGCCTTGGAAAATCCAGCACCAAGCCTTTCCTCTATACAAAGATTAACCGGCTACGTCCCAATCTTCGTTGATCCCGGTCATGCTCGAAATCTGGATATCTCACCATTTCATGGCCTCAGGCCCAACAATTTCTCATAATCATCTCGAGTAGCAGGGATACCTGTTGCAGGTCCGACTCGTCCATGTCGTTGTCCTGCCATCTAGTTAGAATGCGGTTTCTCGTCCAATCACTTTGGTACACCACCAAGACGAATTTTTTTGGCACAACTCGGACCACTGGTTGCCAATGATCTTACAGGACGAGAACTTACTTTGCCGACACAGGAGCTCCCATAACTGCTGTAGCAATTGCACAACGAACACCGGTCCGAATATCCACTTGAAGAGCAGTCCTAGCCGTGTGTTATGGTGGAGGTAGATGTCGCGAAGGGCGCAGATGGTGCCGTAGATGCCAGTCAGAAGAACGATCAGTTGAGATGGCATTTTGTTGGTTTGTATACCTAGGACGAAGGCAAGAAAAGAGGCAAAGGTATCGACGGCTGGTGAAGGAGATATTCGTGAGTGAGGGCAGGGGATGGGAGCCACATGAAGCACTCGACGACATTGCCTCTGATATGGTCAAAAGTGAGCCATCTGAGGAAGTGCAAAGGCACTTACAAGTGCACAGGTCGAAAGTTATTCAGCAGAAACTGCGCAGACGTAAGGGTTTGAAGGTCGACTTGTATACTTTTTTTTCAAAACGAGTCCAGTCATATCAGAGCTTCACGGTGTAGATCGAGAGACGACCCTTCACATGGCCTGATCTTGGAGCTCTTCACCTTGTCATGTTTTTCGTTGCGAAGCACAGTCATTCTTACTGGATTATCATACACTAGCAGCTCAATTATTATCCAGTATTCGTATTTGGCCATCGAGATGGACATCCTTAGAATCATGGCAGCATTCAAGAAAAGACCTTGATCTATCGGACATGCTTTTGGAGAGATTAACCTAGCAACAGCAATACTGCCGTAATCATCACGATTATTTCTGTATGGGACAGGGTATCTGCTGCAACAAACATGCTCTACCTGAGTTTCACAGTCTCAAGACGACCGTGGAAGTTGACTTGGTTAGCAGTCCTACATTGCTCAGACTGGAAAGACAGTTGAATATTCTCCAAGTGTGGTTCTGGTCGTGGTTAACCACATAGCCCCTGAAATTTGTTGGCTGCGATTTGTCTCGAAGAACTCCCACATCACCACACGTGGCAAGACAAGCACAAGACTATATTGCTAGTTCATTCTGCTTACATGAGCAGAGTGAGCAAAAGGGCGGAAATCTTCGGTAACCACACTGTGCAACTGCATTAGTATGTAGCTGTTTATCCATAATCCCTTACTGGAGGCTTCGATATGAACAGAACCTGATTTTACCCTACATCATTCCTCGCACAAAACATGCTTTTCTCTATCATGATTGTTACACTAAAATCCACGAATCAGAAGTACGCTTTACCATTTCCCGTGGTAACATACTGTCGCCATCTCTGCATGTGGAAAAACACATCTTCAGGTGAACGGATGACAACAAAGTCACTCAAGTACTCGTTCGAGTGCACAACATCACGAGATCGTCAAAGCCAGACCAAGTGAAGCGCTAAGGAGGTCAAGTGAATGGTATGCCAATGGTAGAACGGGCGTGAGCCAAGAAAGTGCGACGTTCAGATTGCACAAGACAGGAAGCAATCAAAATCAAGGGCACTTTAGCCATAGCACCGTTTGGAAGGTAGAAAGTGAAGCGCTCGATACGGTGACGAAACGCCAAAAAGAAAAGACACCATGTGGAATCGCTCAAAGGCCGTGGAACGTGCCCTCGTTCCACAATGTTGGCACCTATACAAGTCAGGACCTTGACCTGTCTACTTACGATCTCTCTCTAAAAACCTCAAAGACTTACCGATCTCTCTTTGCGAAAGAAGCATGAACTTCGCGCTCCCCAGAGCCAGCTATAGCCCTGTCATCTTCGAGCCTCAGATTCAGCAAGGCTCGTCACACCCACCTTATCCACTATGGTCCTCTCTAGAGAAACCTCCACCAAACGGCTGGTGGGCTTCTCGACAACGCTGCCGATGCCCACCTTGCTACTTCTTCTCTCTCCGTCAACAGATAGACCAAGGTGAACTGCCTCTCAGTGTCTCGGGACCTCTCTCACAGCTCATGGACGTCGGTCTCATCCGACTCAACTTCAACCACCCGAACCACAGCAACAGCTTCACTGGTGAAGACGAGCAGTACGCAATGGCTGCCTACAGAAGTCTTTGCATCGACATCAATGGCGGACAGTTGCCTAGACAACTGTTGGAAATTCTAAAGCTATGCTCAGAGATGGCGGTTTTCAAGGCGCTGTCAAGAGAGAAGCCAGAATTTGACAGAAAAGAGTTTGAAATGAGGTTGAAGAGAGCGCTGGACAGAAGCAGACCTATTGAGGTAACATTTGTCGGCGATGAGGAGAAAGGAGAAGGCAGAGAGGCCGAAGAAGACGAAGAGATTGAAGGAAAGGAGCAAGCCGAGAGGAAGGAGCAGGCCCGAAGAGAAGAGGAAATCGAGAGACAAGAGGAAAGTGAGTGAGAAACTGAGACCAAAAAGACAGGGGAGGTGACCCGCAAGAAGGAAGGATAATGATTACGATACTGAGCACTCATCTTTTGGCAAAAGCGCCGAGGAAAATGGCTTGGAGTTTTTGAGCTCAAGCGTGTCAAGCAACAAGCAGATCATAGCAGTGGCATCAATCTGCCAGAAGTAGTAGAGTCTGACAAGCCTTAATACCTACCTTAGACTCTGCACCTTGAATGTGACGTTGTTGGCCCTCGTGAAGCTGATCAGCAGCTCTATCTCAATTGTCTTCAAAATTAACAAGATAGGAGAACCCGATTCAGTATACACCACCTCCCGTGCTTAAACAATGGGATTTTGGCAACGATCATCTCTTGTTGATCAAAGACTGAAGGAAGATGGACATGTGGATGTGAATGATGGAGAAATCGCATGAAGTCAGTCATGGCCAGAGCTTCTCGTGCTCGATGACGCACGGGTCAAAGGCATTTATCTTCATGCATTTGACCATGTCAATCATTTTTGTGGACAAACAAACAATTAGCAACCGTGAACATGATCTTGACTCAATGCCGGCGGCCATTGTTGGCGACGACCTTCTCGATATGCCGTAGAAGTGTCTCGACATTGACCAACAACCCGCACATTGTAAGATCCGGATACCAGCACACATGATCATGCCATGACAGACACTAACGATGACAGTATGTACATGCGCAATCGCCGACAACAAACATCCTATCGTTCCTGCCGACACCTCCCAAGGGACCCACCGCCATTGGCACGACATCTCAGATCCCACCGACAAGCGATTCACTACGCGAGAACCCGGCCTTCATGAAAGTCCTACAAGCCGTCATCCGCGAGCACGCAACCCAAGATCCCGAAGTCATTGCCCAAGCACAGGCATACGCCAGCACAGCCGGCTCATCTCTAGGTTCCGGAGGTGTCTTCTTCCCCCAAACACAGAAGAGGACCAAGAAGCGTACAGGCTACGGTGGAGGCGGAGGTGCTGGTGGCGATGGAGCAGGTGGCGCTTCCTCGCAAGGAGGAGCCGGAGGAGCTGGAAGAGGAGGGCACATTCATGTCAGTGATCAACGAAATCCTCCTGACTATGGACGAGTGGCTTGGCCTGAGGACATCTTTGGTAGCCTTGAGGTCGATGGAGAGGGCAATTTCGTGGGCGATAAGGGCAACTACCAGGAGAGCGGAACGTATAGATTCGTTACGAGGGAGGGAATGTAAGTTGAAGAAGACCTCACCATGATTGGAACATATGCTGACACGCTCATAGTCTTGGTCTTAGTCCTTATCTGCGCCAGAAATTGGTAGAACGTCTGAAGCAGCTTGACGCGGCAAAGTAATCGCATATTACATGCTGTACATACCATTACATCTCAACTTCCACCCTGATCGAACTTGTCCGACGTGTGAAATCTAAACATCATAAGAGATACGCACAAACAAGAGAAGCACGGATTGTTTGTGTCTGCTGGTCAGCGCCAGAGTCAGTCCTTGGCGACTCAAAATAGGGTCCATTATCCACGAGTGACATTAGCAAGATCCTAGCCCGTATAATCCCCTCGTCTATCGTGAAGAGCGCCTCCCGCTCCACTTGTAACCAAGTATATATTCCAAAGAAAGGCCGCCCTTGCTGAGAAGAGAAACACCTAGATACCTCTGTTGAACTCTACGCATCCGTCATCACCAGCTCTGTCCCAAAACTCCTTTTCCAAAGAGTTTGCCCTGACGGCCTGTCTCTGCGGGAAAATGGCCAAAGCACATGGCAAAGCAAAGATACTCGTCACCAGAATCAACCCAAGGTTGACAGGCGTAACCATTCTAGGTCTCTGCTTCAACCACTCGGTCTTCTGCAGACGAACCAAGAGCAAAGGCGGCAAGACCATGATGGGGGTTGCGTTGATAACTCTGGAGATGGCCGTCTCACCGACAGCGAGAGTGGCGGCTTTCTGACTCTTGCCTAGGGATTGCAGAGCCTGGCCACTTTCTTCGCGTTTGAGCTTCTGCGCCTCGGTCTCAGTGGGGAAGACATCAATGCCCTTACGGATCTCCTCGCCACGCATGAGGAATACGTTCAGCACACCTGCACTTGCCACTGCGGCAAAAGGAACCAGGCGTCCCAGAATGACTTTGGTGCTGGGCTTGACGTTCTTCAGACGAGGCACGATCGAGTTGAGACCGAGAGCAACACCGCAAGAAGCACCGACAGCCAGGAAATAAGACTGAACCATGGTAGACATTGAGATTGGGGTTGACTTGTTGGCGTTGGAAGAGTTGACGGCTACGTTCAGGGACTGGTTGGCAACTTGCCAGCCCAAAGTGCCCGCCGTACCAAGGCCTGGCGTCAGCATGCCGGCAGTGACGACCAGATTTGACATGACATAACACGACATGCGGAAGGGGAGCAGGACCGGCTCACCAGTGTCTAAAAGCATTGGCATATTAGGACGGGGGATTTGTGATGGCTGATTAGAAATGGGTGTGGTTGCGTCGTACCGGGGTGAAGAGTCGCATCGACGACCTTCTTTGCTGTCCAGAGTTCAGGAGTCATGTTCTGAGCCTTTCCTTGCTTGTATGCAGTAAGCAATGACTTTGCATGTTCCAGACCGGATTGCGATGTGAAGAGGGTTCTGTTTGATCGAGGCTGGTCAGCCCAGTAGGATTCTGATAGTCCATCGCTCTAGCAATACCAATGGAGGCTGAGGAGACCACATAAATTGATGGTCAATTGAAAGGAATCTCAAATTCTCATGGCTAGCAAGAAACAACGACTACCAATGCAGGACACGTGCTGCTTGTACTACCACTTTCACCCACCTAGGATCAGACAGATCGGCAGAATGCCTGACACGTCCCCAGTACGTGTTCAGATCATACTGCGAAGCAGGGAGGTCGCGACTACCCGGCAAAGAAGCGGACATTGTTTCTAATTGCTGATATAGATGTGTTGCAGAAGATGCCAAAATTATTTGGATGCGGCTTGATAAGGGAGCGGAAATCTTATCGTTCTGTGGAGATCATCTGGCGGCCGGCCCTGCAGCGGACCGCGGCAAGCCGAGATGGAGATTTTGCATAACACACAATAATGTTAATGTTATGCCGTGACAAGCTGCTGCGTCATAGCCTCTTGAGCAGAACCATTATATGGATCATAACTTGGCAAGCATCTGCTTCCTTTCCTCCAAACACTCAGCTTGACACGGCACCAATTTTCCAGGATGGGAGAACAGGCTCCACAAGACTTCCCCTGGCATCTGGGTGTCTACGATGCTCACTGCCATCCGACAGACACCATGTCCAATCTGCCCGCCATCCCAGACATGCGAGCCAAAATCTTGACCATCATGGCAACACGAGCCCAAGACCAGGAGCTTGTTGCCAGTGCGGCCGAGAAGGTGGGCGTCAGAGACAAGTCGGAAGATAGTTGGAGGTAGGTACTGTAGTCAAGGTACTTGTCCACCTCCCCCGTCGTCTCCCAGTCGGCTTTCAGAACCTGCCCCAAATCCCTGAACATTCCCCTCTGACCTCGCTCCAGTGAGTCGCAAAAAGTCATACCATGCTTTGGCTGGCACCCGTGGTTCTCTCACCAAATGTTTGACGAGTCTCTTTACGACAACGCCACAACTCTTACGTCCGATCAAAAGATCGAACACTACAAATCAGTTCTTACGCCTAGTCCCGAATCCCACGAATTCCTTCTCGCTCTTCCCGAGCCTCGACCGTTCTCGTCGTTTCTTGCCCAAACCAGGGAATACCTCAAAAAGTACCCCCTAGCTCTGATCGGAGAAGTGGGCTTGGACAAGCAGTTTAGAATACCTGAGACGTGGCTGCCAGGTCAGCAGGATGAAAGGGATGAGGGTTTGACACCAGGAGGACGCGAAGGGCGGAAACTGTCCCCATACCGTGTTTCCATGCATCATCAGAGAAGAGTCTTGCTTGCACAACTGCATCTGGCTGGGGAACTCGGTCGTGGTGTTTCGGTGCATGGCGTCCAAGCTCATGGAGTAGTATTCGAGACTCTGCAGGAGAGTTGGAAAGGACATGAGAGAAAGGTGCCGAGCAAGCGCGAGCGCAAGAAGGAATCAAAAGACCAAGAAAGGGTTGCTGCACCAGAAGACGGCGATGAGACGAGCACGGCGACCCCATATCCGCCTCGAATATGTCTTCATTCGTACTCTGGCAGTCCGGATGCCGTGAAACAGTACAGCAATCCAGCCATTCCGGCGACCATCTTTTTTTCCTTTTCTTCGGTCATCAACTTCTCCACGCCGGCAGCATCAAAGACCGAACAAGCCATCAAGGCTGTGGCAGACGACAAGTTGCTAGTTGAAAGTGACCTGCATACTGCGGGCGAGCGAATGGATGGGTATCTCGAAGAAATTGTGCGCAAGATTTGCGACATCAAGGGCTGGACGCTTGAGGACGGAGTTCAGCAGCTGGCAGGTAATTGGAAACGGTTCGTATTTGGAGCAGCATAAGGTAAGGATAAAGGTGCGGTAAGCTCTACAACTAATGTTACCTCGAGCTCGGCCGCGAGACCTATCTACCCATCACAGATCTCATGGCCGCTATTGTGTTCATTTCATTCTTGCTTCCTCGTGTGCGCTACATCCCCCTATCGGACCGTCGAAAGGATTTAAGGTGCGGTGTGAAGAGGGCGCGCAACAACGCGTAAGAATGTGGAGGAAGTGTTTCACATGCAAGGCCGAATAATGTGGAGTCGACTCGTCAGAATTTAAAAAGTCCGCCCTCGGCTTTGACGATCGATTGGCTCGTTCTCACGAAGGAGCACATCTTCTATATTGTGGCACACGGTCATGAGAGCAGGACTACAGGTAGGCAGGTAGCCAGCTGTAGCCGGTTGTCATCTCCATCGAGTATCAAACTCATGCAATGCAGCCAACCCTATCTGATCATCTGGATGTCTCCTCGGGAAGCACGCTTAATTAGAGAATATTTACCCCGCCAACGTGGGGAAGTTCAAGCTCGAAGCTGCAAGGAACACACAGCCACTGACGCAGATCATGGACCATGTGCTTAACACACCTGACACAACCTTTTTTGCTTTGCAGCTCCTTTGGGGGAAGAGTCCCTTGGCTTGAGCGCCGTACTCTAGCCTCGCAAACCGTCTCTTCCCAAAGGCCGTAGTATGAATGCGCTAGTCATGTCTTGCCCAGCGCTCTTGACCTGGGGGCTTTTTCCTCCCCTCCCTCTCCGTGATTTCTTCTTCCCAGTCCCATCCAAGATCAGCTGGACTGTTGGACGATATCAGAATGAAGCTCTCTTCTCTCGTGTCCGCAACGGCTCTGCTGGCCTCGTCAGCGGCTGCTTCCACTCTGCAACCTCCGGTGCTGCCTCTTGTTGTCAGGAATCCGTATCTTTCCACGTGGTTGGGCAATGCTCGAGATGAGCCGTGGTCCAAGTGGCCCATGTTTTATACCGGAGAAGAGGTAACATCATCCATAGCTTGTCACGAAAGACGGTACGTAGTGTCATATCTAACCGTCTGTCCAGATTGGGTTTTCTGTCCTGGCCAGTGTCCCCGAAGCAGCTATTGCCTATCCTCTACTCGGACGTCCACAGGACTCGCTGAGTGAGAAAGACCACTCTTATAATATTTCGTACCCTGTCTATAAGGGCGCACAGTATGATGCTTCGGTGACCAACCTGACCTACCTTATCCCTTCGCACGGCTCTCAGAAGTCGCCTGCCGAAGTCGTCTTGTCTTTCTTGTCACCTGTCACGCCAACGTCGACCCTGCGCCAGTCTCTACCCGCCTCGTATCTCAGTATCTACGTCACAGGTGAATTCGACATTGATGTTTACGTCGACCTGAATGGCCAGTGGGTCAGTGGCGACAGAGGCAGCGAGATTGTATGGGACATTGAGCATGCAGAGGAAGAGAAGCTCAAAACTTGGGTCGTCAAGAGAAAGGACGAGCTTGTCTTTGCCGAAGTCAACGATCGTGCCGAATGGGGAACGCTCAGATTCACAGGCCCCTCGGTGCGTCTCAAACCACATGTCTGCAGGCCCAAAAAGCTTCTACTAATGAAGGATTAGGACGTTCGCCATGAAAGCGGAACCTCCGGCCTCCTCAGAAACCGCTTCTCCCGCACTGGCACGCTCCAGAATGAGAACGACAAAAAGTTCAGGAGCATCATGAATGAGGAGCCCGTCTTCGCCTTTTCCAAATCTTTCAAGCTTGCCGAGAACTCGTCCAGCCAGTCCAAGTCAGCCTCCGACAGTGTCCGTTTCACCATCGCACATATCCAGGACCCCGTCACTCAGTACGCCTCAGCCCGGGGCTTGACTTTCATGCGTCCTTTGTGGAAGACGTGGTTCCCTTCGGATGACGCCCTGACCACATTCCACTACATGGACTTCAAGAATGCCCAGAAGCTCGCTCAGAACTACTCGGACCAATTGGCCGTCGATGCTTACCAATCCGGCTCCGACTCCTATGTCGATATTGTCGCTCTCTCTGCTCGTCAAACCATGGGCGCCACCAGCTTCTCGGGCACTGAGGAGAATCCCATTCTGTTCCTCAAGGAGATCTCATCCAACGGAAACAGCCAGACAGTCGATGTCATCTTCCCGGCATTCCCCTTCTTCCTTTATACCCAGCCCCGTTGGCTCGCATACTTGCTTGAGCCACTGATTGAGCACATGCTCAGTGGCCAATACCCCAACAAGTACAGCATGCATGACCTTGGCACCCACTTCCCCAATCTGACTGGCCATGCCGATGGAAAGGACGAATACATGCCTGTGGAAGAGTGCGGTGATATGCTAATCATGGGCCTGGCGTTGATCAACTCTCTGACTTATGCTTCCGACAACGAGGCCCAGTCTATCTGGTCCGTCCATGGTGAAGATCACGTAAGTTTACCCGACGATGTCAGCCCCTTTGCTCTGGGCACTCTTGAGACCCGTGACGACATGTTTGGTCTCGACGACCGCTGGGGTGGTTCTGCCCAAGGAGTCAAACAAGCTCGCAAGTGGCTGGCCAAGTCTTATGGTCTCTGGAAGCAGTGGACCGGGTATCTCGTCGAATTCAGTCTTGAGCCCCACAACCAATTATCCACCGACGACTTTGCAGGCTGGCTGGCTCTTCAGACCAATCTCGCTCTCAAGGGCATCATTGGTATTCGGGCCATGAGTGAACTTGCTCTTGTCATGGACAACAAGCATGACGCCAAATACTTCCGCAACATCTCCGAGACATACATCAAGCGCTGGGAGGAACTCGGCATCTCGCGCGACGGCACTCATGCTAAGCTTGCCTATGACTGGTATGGAAGCTGGACCACACTATACAGTCTCTACGCCGATGCAGTGCTGTGCTTCCACCCTTCAACCACCAATGCGACTGCTACAAATGACAAGTACGCCATGATCTCTGGCAAGGACCAAGAACCCATCGTCGAGCCACCAACCCAAGACTTCATTCCCAACCACATTTACAAGATGCAATCCGACTGGTACGCCGCAGTGATGCAAAAGTATGGTCTGCCCCTCGACTCTCGCCATCTGTACACAAAGTCCGATTGGGAGTTCCAAGCCGCAGCCGTGGCATCACGCAAGACACGCACCGAGATACTTGACCGTGTGTCCAGGTGGCTGAACGAAACATCGACCGATAGACCGTTTACCGATCTGTACGAGACTGAAGGCGATGGTGGCTTCCCTGGCCCCAACTTCTTCGCTCGTCCCGTTATTGGTTCACATTTTGCTTTCCTCACTCTTGAAAGGGCTTGCGGTGGTGCAGGAAAGGAAAGTTTAAGGTTTTTGGATGATTGATTGATCACAACAGAAAGGCACGTTGATTTGAATCAGGGTAGTACATGAGATTACATATGTGGAACCATAGCTTTATTGGATACAAACCCTATCAATTTATGTTGTCTATGATTTGCGTCTGATGCAGCGCTTGTGTATCCCTGATATGTCGCTCCCAACCGTATTGTCGTCATGTGATGCTCTCGAAGAACTACGGAAGAACCTCTCAATTAATAAATAAGCAGAACCATCACGTAGGGAACCAACAACTCACCACGCCAATCCAAGAAAAGAATCTAGGCTTCAAAGATGGATCATGACAGCCTCGATGTCAAGATAATCATCAGGACCCTCTTGCGCAAGGACGACGCGAACAGTGCCATAGTCGGTGAGATTGGCCTGTACGTAACACCTTGTCAGAAAAATGCGGTCTCTCTTTATGTCAAAAAAAAAACACCCCACAGAAAAAAGAAAAAGGACTTACGGCGAGAGGAGTCTGCGACCAACACAACCATTCGCCGTGGTCTTCGTGCCAGAATCTCAGGAGCTTGAGTTGTTCGGGGTCGTTGTTCCACTGCTCGAAAAGCTTGACAAGGGGCTTCACGCTCACGGATCTCGCCCCAGTGGACAGTGGGACCGGGCATCTCTTCGTACTGCTCCTCGGGGTCGACGAGGCGGATGGTCAGAAGCTTGCCTAGAGCGTTGTCGGGGTCTGGGTCGGGGGAACGAGGGGGAGCGACGTAGAACTGCTCGCGGTATTCCTCGTGCTCGCGCTCTGCCGTCTCTTGATCTGAGGATGCGAGTCTGGCATATGGGGATCCCATGATGGGGTGATTGCCGTTGGCTCGTGGTTCGGATGGCAGGATTGAGCTGGGAGGACCTGGAATGAGAGGGAAGAAATGAGCGGGTTTTACTTGTGTTGTGGTTTGATCGGAACCTGAATTGTTATGATGTCGTCTATGAATGCAAACGAATTTCGTTTGTCTTTACGGTTCGCTGCGGAACCGCGCAGAAGATTGCGGAACAAAGACCTGGAATAGGCTGAAGGAAGGAAGTAGATTCTACATAACATCTTCTAACCCAACCTTGTACGCATGAAAACGTTCGAGGGAAGCTTTCGATCCTTGAACTCTGCATCGACTTTGTATTCGACTTCCTTCACAGACTCAAACCCAAGTCTCGAATACACATGGCGTCCCATGGCAGATCCCTCAGTTGTAGACTCCAGATCGCCGCGACGACGGGCTTCCTGCAAGCCCCACTCGACAAGCTTGACAGCAATACCCCTTCGCTGGAACCTGGGATCCACGACACAAAGATCCAAGCTGAATGTTGCAGGTGAGTTCGTGCTTTCCTTCTCCTTGAGCGTTTGCACACGCTGACCGACGAACGACGCAAAGACCTGTCGCAGGAATCGCTGCTCAGATTCGTCCCCAGGTAGTATCTCGTCAAGATTCATGACCGTGTCAATGTCAGTGGAAACCGGGTCTCCAAGACCTTTGACCTTGGAGAGTTGGTTCCAGATGGCAAATCCGACCAAGTCACGTTTCCCGGAGCCATCAGGAGAGGGAACTGTTGCTTTGAGATGTACCACGTTTGGGTCTCCTTTGTCGTTTCTCGTTGTGGACTGCCATCGATGGATCATTCGCGATATGCCCGCCGCACGTCCCTCGGAGGTATTCCAACCTGGGTTCATGGCAATCCAGACGAGGTCTTGAACCTGCTCGCCAAAGCATCGAGCGACACAATCGAAGGCTGCGGCAAAATCATCTTCATGTTCAACAATCTCAATGCGCACGTCAGACCCCTTTTGTCTCTGGTCGGTAGCCATATCGTTGAAAGATACCGAAAGTCTTATATATGGTGATGGTTTTGAGGTAGAAAGAAGTTAGGCGTGGAGTGAGTGCAGTCAGACCTCATACGCCAAGACTCTGCTAATTTCATCGCATTGTAGGAACATATTCGCGTGAAAAAGTTTCAACTAAACTGTCTCATGGCAGTCCAAATTACTTGTTTATAGTGTCTTGCCCAAGTTTGCGACACTAGCTATTCCAAAGCGTTATGCCATACCAATTCATGTAGCTGTAGTTCTGTCTCATCCATGTTTTTCGTGACATCATAGAAGGTGGGGACGATCACTTGTTCTCGCCCTCCTTGCCTTCCTTCTCCTCCTGCTCATGCTTCTCCTTTCTCTCTTGCTCTCTCTTTCTCTCGTGCTCACGAACGATTTCGGGAGGGCTGTCCTCGATAAGATCGCTAGAATCGTTCAAACCTGACCACTTGGGAAGACCATCAGGGATGTCCATGACACGCTGACCATAGAACATGTGGCATCTGAGAGGTAGTTAGCACCATGAACCTACAAGATTGAGGAGCACGTGACACATACCTGGGCTTGAAGTTGGCCCTATCCTCATCGGTCTTGAGATGAACCAAGCTGGGGAAGAGCAGGATCATGTTGCGGCCCTCGTCCATGATAGGGCTGTGGCAGAAGGAGCAGCGAACCTTGCAGGGAAGCTTATGCTCGATCGATTTGTCAGTGGGATCGTACCATTCAAGGTCGTGGTGACCGTGTAGGAAGTTGATATCATCCTTGTGAAAGATAGCGGCCCATTGGAAGGGTGCAGCTATTGTGCATTAGCGACTGGTTGATATGCTGACCATAGTGGATGAGAAGTGACAAGAAACATACCATGCTGAGTCTGACAAGTGGTGCAGTGGCAAAGCTTCGAGTCGAGAGGCTCCTCTCTGCTGAGCTGGTACTTGACCTTGCCGCAATGACAGCTAGCTTCGTATCTCGCCTTGAAATTGCTGTTGTCGTCGTGGATCTTGTAAGGGGGACGCTTTTGCCAGTCCTCGACGGGCTTCTCGCCGCCCTTCTCTTGTCCAATGGTGGGATCCATGTTCTTGTCGTTGGGGTCGGTAGCGATAGATCGTATTATTAATCTAGAGACAATTGGTGTTGTGGTGCGTGCAGCGTTGATCCGAGTAAATAGCGGTGTTGTGGGTTTGGAGTGGAAGGATGCTGTTGCAATGCTTCCTCTTGACAAAGTCTTGAATGGAAGTTGGGAAGTGAACCTGAAGGCCATACGAAGGGATATCTAACAAACAGAAAGAGCAATTGGAAAGAAGACAAAGGGTTCATGTAGATATTCCACCACTTGAGCTGTCACTGTTCTTTTTGTTCCATGACGCCTACTTACGTACCTAGCTCGCTGCTAGCTGCCCTAATTGATCGCACATGGATGTGCATCACGCCCATGACGTTTGAGAGCTCGCATAACGACGACTGCATTCTGCACATCCTACTTCCTCTATAGAACAATAGCAACATGACAACACGACGATAAAGCTTTCAAAACTCTCTACATGCGTGTATTTCATCACAGAATTCAATAAGTATGTTTCTCTCAGTATGTTTGCAATGATGCAATGCCAAGACCTGCTTCCCATATACGCGTGAGCTGCGCGAGACGCGAACATCACAAATGATTTTGCGGAGAGGTTGAACGCGGTGATTGAAACAAGTAAAGCAATTGAAGGAATAAAAAACGACAACTGTCAGAGAACCACACAAAGTGAAAAGAGGCCAAGAAGGAACCGCGTCTATCAAAACATCGGACATCGCCCTCAGCACAACGTTTCCCCACCTCCTCATCACGTCCTGCAAGCGCAGCACCCAAAGTATTGGGAGTTGCACACGATGCCCATCAATGTTGAAGAGCTCGAGGTTGACGAGCCTCCCTCCGTCGAACCCTACGAGATTCTTGGCGTTGAAAAGACGGCAACCCAAGACCAGATCAAATCGGCCTACCGAAAGACAGCCTTGAAATGGCATCCAGGTGAGTGAGCGCATGCAGGTCCGCCGTGCACCATCCCCTCGGTCACATTGCTGATGTGCGTACAAGACAAGGTCAAGGCCGAAGACAAGGAAATTGCCCACTCCAAGTTTCAGGAAATTGCTCTCGCATACGCCGTCCTCAGCGATCCCCGCCGCCGTGCTCGCTACGACAGCACAGGTCGCACCGACGACTCCCTCGACATTGACGACGACATCTTTAACTGGAGCGAGTTCTACCGTGCCCAATTCGCCGACATTGTCACCTCCGATTCCATTACACAATTCACCAAAGACTACAAGGGGAGTGACGAAGAGCGCGAGGCCTTGCTCGCCGCCTACACGAAGGCCAAGGGAAATATGACCAAAGTGTACCAGCTTGTCATGGTCAGTGATCCCGCTGTCGACGACGAGCGCTTTCGCACCATCATCAACGAGGCTATTGAGGAGGACGAAATCAAGGCTTTCGATGCCTTTACAAAGGAGTCACAGAAGAGCATTGAAAGACGGATCGAGCAGGCCAAAAAAGAAGGCAAACAAGCCGAAGAACATGCAAAGAAGATTGGAGTCCATGATAAGCTGTTCGGTGGAAAGGCAAAGGGAAAGGGAAAGGCAGACTCGGGTGAGTCGTCACTTGCTGCTCTGATCCAGCAGCGCCAGAACAGTCGACAGAACGACTTCTTTGCCAACCTCGAAGCCAAATATGCCCCCAAGGCCAAGGGCAAGAAGAGGGCTGTTTCGCCCGACTTCGATCCGTCTGAGGTGCCAGAAGAAGCATTTGAGGAAATGGCTAAGAGGAAGACGACCAAGAAAAAGAAGAAGACTTGAGATGCAGGCATCCAGTGACAAACGGGCTGCTATGGGGTAAGGGAATGGAAAAAGCTGGACAGTCAAGCACTCGGGACATCGAGAGTCGACCACTTTTCGTCATACATATATGCATAGGAAGGGATTGGCATTAGCATAAGGTTAGGTTGCATCATTTCATTTGAGAGCGAGGCGTTGACGGTACCATGCAGCAGCAACAGTTTTACAGGTCGAAATTACAGACAACTTTGGACACTACCAAATTCCCAAGAAATCGTGCAGTGTGCATTATCAGGTCAAGCAGATTTTCAGCATGTCTCGGAGCTCTGTGTTCTGTATGGAAACTGTCAAGGAGTCACATGTGCATCTGTTGTTTCTGTCTTCAATTCAAGGCTGATAGACTGTATGGTGACGCATGATTCATCGCTCCGCGGGATGGTGAGTGTCATGATTCAGGCAGCTGTGGACTTCTTCTAGACTGCCTTCCTCTCCAGTCATCGCCGTCGCATTTCCATTTTACACCAACTCATCGCGTAGCATCTATCAAATACCCCCAACAACGCGCTAGTACAGAAGATATGGCCGCCGAAATGATCAACGTCCTGGTTTCGTCCTTTGCAGGCCTGTCCCTGCCTCGCACCCTCTCACTACCACTGCCCGCCGACACGTCCATCTCAACCCTCGCTTCTCTCCTTTCAGATCGTCTACCATCACGAGCCGACGACCTTTTACTATCAACATCCACTGGTCGCATCGATCCATCATCACACTTGCCCCTGCAATCCCTCCTCAGTCAAGAACATGACTCTCTCGTGTCACTACGCCTCAGCGCCCGTCTCGTCGGCGGCAAAGGTGGTTTCGGTTCCCAGTTGCGCGCAGCTGGTGGCCGCATGTCCTCGCGCAAGAATCGCAACCGCAACCAACAAGACATCAACGCATCAAATCGCAATCTCGACGGACGTCGTTTACGCACAATTACCGAAGCAAAGAATTTGGCGGATTACCTGGCACTCAAACCCGATATGGATCGCAAGGAGAGGGAAGAGAGGAGGAAACGATGGGAAGCTGTTGTCGAGGCTGCCGAGAGAAAAGAAGAGGAAGTGAAAAGTGGCAAGGGGAACATCAGACTGGATGGAGAGTGGGTTGAGGCTAAGGAGGAGGCCGAGAACAAGACCAGGGAGGCTGTACTTGCTGCTATGAAGGCTGGCCTGATCAGCGATGCTGATGTTGCCATGTTTGAACGTACTGGAAGCGAGAGTTCGGCTGCCTCGGCCGAGGGAGAACAGGACAGTGACGTTTCACAGCCGGAGGCTTCCAGCTCTGCTTCTAGCGATGAGGACAAGGTCGCAAAGCCTACTCCAGCTGCAACTCGCACGTTTTACGGATGGGATGAAGATGACGAGTTTATGAGTGAGGACGACGAAGAAGAAGAAGAGGAAGAGGCAGAGGCAGAGGAGAATGCACCCATGGCTTACGAGGGTAAGGGAAAGGCCCCAATAATTCCTCGTGTGTAGAAAGAGACTGGTCCTCTATGTTCAACAAAAATCGTAAAGGACCTCATGCTCTGGTTTTCCTGGGTTCACCTTTGCAACGCTTGCCATGAATTTATCCGTGTCTAATTTTCAACACTTACTCCAACCATGTCTCTTCCCTAATAGGTGCCTTCCTTCCAACCAATAGGTACCAAGGCGGCGGCGACCTGTTGAACGCCGCGTTCGGTGGCCAGGAGGTTGAACTGAGCGGCCGCGTTGCGTGTGTCAGAAACCTCCAAACGGATGCCCAGATCGCTGATATGTCGTCGCGTCTCTGGTGAGACGGGCACGATCGTAGGTCCAGTGCCCAGGATGAGAAGGTCTGTTTACAGAACTTGTCAGATGCTGCTGTCTAGAGAGAAAGCACGGCGAGTAAACGGATTAGGGGAAGAATCATAAAGATCCAAACAAACGTACCGGGCTTTGGCCACACCAGATCGAGTACACCCCAACTCTGGTCGGAAACTTCCCATTGACCCTTTTGATTGCGCAAGGTGCCACCTACACTAAGAACGCCCTTGTTGTCGTCCCCCGTTGCGCCCTGCCCGATTGTTCCTTCCTTTCGTCCCTCCTTGATCCACGGCTTCCAATCGAAGGCGTCTCCACCAACCAGCATAACCCCAGCTCCCGATATCTTCAATCCAGAATTCAGAGCGAAGCCATCTGGTGCACACGCATCAATACCCGTGGTGGGTGCAGGAGTGTTTCCAAGCACATTCATGGCGGCGAAATCAGTCTGCGTGTCTTCTTTGCTGACCGGACCACGGTCTCTGGACTTCGGTGGACCGACTTTGGGGAGTCTTGCAAGCGGTGCTGTTGCATGGTATTGTCTGGATAGGCGTGGGTTTGGTTGTCTTTGGGTTGTGACTGCCGTGTATGTTCGCAAGCCGTGGCTTGTGTTGGAGAATCGTGACACGCAGCTGCGGAGGGCATTGCCTGTTGGTCTGACGATACTTGTCATGATTATTGTTTATGGCGATTTCTCTCGGTTGTGTGACTGTGATTGATGTTTCTTCTTCTGGTCAACCTTCCCGCCTCTTGAACAATTGATGCATTTGCCAAAGAAGCTCGGGCTCCTTTCCGCGAGTCGGAATTCGTCGTGACCTCATCCAATCAAGGGCTCCACCTCCACCTCGACCTCGGTATTATCTGAGTGCCTGTGTTTGACTCATGATTGTTTGGTATCCCCCGCGTTACATAACAGCGTCCTGTCACCCCACCAATTGACTTCGCTATTGACACTATCGCTGCATGCTCTCTAGCAGAAGATATCTCTGCGCAATCAATTCTCAACTGTCTCTACGCTCTATCTCGAGAAGCTACTCAAGAACGCCTACCGTTAACATGCGCCTCGAATACGCACCCAAAGAAGCGCCGGCGGACGCTCCCGAGACGACCAAAGCCATCTACAAACGCATCGCAGAACGTAGAGCACCAAGACCGCTTCTACCACTGGACCTTGCACTGTTACACAACCCCGCCATTGCAGATGGATGGAACAGCCTGCTCGGAGCCATCAGAACAAAATCGTCTCTGAACCCGGGACTCATGGAAATGGCCGTCAGCAGAATTGCCAAGGTCAACGGAGCGACATTCGAATGGAACTCGCATGCTCCACTGGCCCTCAAGGGCGGTCTTTCAAGAGAGGCCCTCGATGTGATCCGAACGGCAGAATTAGTACCCAAGGGTGGAAGAGCAAAGACAGACGTCGAGGCAAAGACGTTGAAGGAGGAAGAATGGGCCGTCATGTGCTTTACAGATCAAGTGACTAAGGAAATTGAGGCAGACGACGACGTGTTCGATGCACTGAGAAACTTCCTCGACGAGAAGGGTATCATGGAGATGGCGGCTACTGTGGCCACTTACAACATGGTCAGCAGATTCTTGGTGTCGTTAAACGTAGCAGAGAAGAATGGAGCTGAGATGAAGATGCCGGAGTAGCAAGAACAAGTAAATGTTTGTTTGAAACGTCCATAGAGATTTCTAGAAACAAAAATACAATGTTCATCATGGGATATCTGACGCATCTACCTACCTACCTACCTATCTATGGTGTATCCATCGAAGCTCCC
>BSBH01000093.1:0-73544 GCA_026013035.2 Dothideomycetes sp. NU30 | reverse complement strand
CCGATCCCCGTACCGCTAACTTCCGACTCCGTCGATCCGTCATCCCGCACCACCCCCCCCCCCCCCCCCCCGCGCCCGCACCACCCCCCCCCCCCCCCCCCCCAATCCTTGGTGTTCAGATTCGCGCCTTTGAGTTGGTAGAAGCAATCGCCTGGTATACCTGCAAGGAAATCTGTAGAAGCTGCCACAGCCCACCAGAAATTCAGAGTAGGCAAAAGCGATGCAAGTAGGAGTAAGCCTAGCAAGACTATACCAACAACTCTGCACAATCTCAAAAGACGGTTCTCTTCTAGCTGGTCGCGTAGCAATGTCACGCACGTAAGGTGTACATTACTCGACATCTTACACCATCAGCGTGGAATGAATGCAAGACAAGGAACGTCAAACACATACCCATGCTAGATAGATTGCCGTCTAGTTATGGTACACAGACATATCCGTGATATCGAATTTGGTAAGCAGAATAGCAATACCAGTCACGATTTGCTGATCGCTGAGGATCAGGACAGCTTTCCGTAGAGTCTTGGTCCAGTCGCTGTTGACGTTCTTACTTGTGACATGCAAACATTTCTTGTCCACTAGACGCAGCTGAGTTTCCGGGATGAGACCGGCAAAGTATGCAAATATGGCGAAGAGTAGGGCAATGTATGCGCTGAGCAGAAACGCAAGCAGAGCCTCGGAAATGATTAGCTCATGTTGGATGAACGGAAATCCGAGAGCTTACTCCTATACCAGCAATGTCTGGATTCGCCTCTGGTGTTGCCCCGTACTTCCAGTAATTCTCACAGGTCGGTTCTAGGATGATTGACACTTGTATATCAATCTCCACGCTCACGTATTGTTCGTTCCATATCTGTCCTGTGAATGTCGCCGCTGCAGACGAGCCCAAACTTACAGATGGTGTCGATACGCTCGAAACATATGTAGGTACAAGATATTCGTTGGTGATGGTTGTTGTATATAAAGGAAAGAGGTACTGGCTGCAACTTCCATCCTTATACGTAGCAAGTATAACTATGATGATCGTTGTCCAAGCAAACGGCAAGATGAATGGTAAAAGATGAATTGAGTATTGACCACTTCGCAGAGAGGATAGCATGATCCTCGTGCTCGAATAGATGAATAATCTCACGGCCAGCCCGTCTGCTTACTGAAGGCTTTTGTGGCTGCTGCATGGCGGTGGTCATTGTCCTCCGTAGACAAGGCTGGTGGCTGGACCATCAACTACGCGCGCTGTCAGAATCTCCTCCTGAAATCCATCGCCGCAGTGTATTTGGGCCGACACGTCTGAGGTAGCGATACAGATTTGCAAGAAAGATACATGATGGTTCTTGATACGTGGAAAAGATTGTCAGAGCCAGGTATCCGAAGCGTTAGAAAGATTGTGCTTGCAGTGCCTAGACACGAGACAGGAATTCATTGATTAAGCGTCATCGGCACGCTCATTGTTTCAAAAGCTTCCTCTCGACCGCTGATTTGATCATTGTGTACATGGAACACCTACACCGGGTGAGAATCAATTTCAGTCCCAAGAACGAGTTTGGAGATGCAGCAGTGATGAAAAGACAAAAGATACACGAAAAGTGGGGAATAGATAGCATTTATAGCAGAACTTCCTCGACATAGTGAACTCCCTCCCCAGCAATACCATTTTCAGGAAAACGGGCCTGGTTAAGTACTTCCACTACAGGTGCTACCCTCGGGGCCACCTGCATCCACAATGGCTCCCTCGATACAGTCCTGCATCCAAATGCCCAAGTGACCTGTAGCTCTGAATTGCCAACCCTCCGCATCGTCCGTCAGAGTCTCGAAATTCCACTCGGAAACAACACCACAATCACCGAGCTGGTTCTTTAGTCCTTGACCGCCACCGAGCTTCGTCTCGTCCCAATCTTTGCCCCAAATGTCAAACGTGTCCAGAACTGCTTTGTACTGTGTTTTGCACCATTCGCTGGGAGTAGGCTCAGGAGTGGTGCTCGTGGTCGAGGCGACCGTGGATGTAGGGTCGGGAGTTGCGGTGGGAGGGGAGAGCGTGGTGCCCACGCAAACAGATGCTGGAACCCCTACGTTGAGCTCGCTGAAGCTCGTACATGCAACCACGGCCCCGTCTGGATACGTCGTCGTGGTGGTTCCTTGGGGCGGGTCCGAGCTTGGTGCTGCTGTGCTCGTGATCGGATGGGAAGTGTACGGACACGATCCACTGACAATTGGTGAAGTAGCGGCGCCGTCACCACATATGCAAGCTTGATTACCACTGGAATCTCCGCTGGAATTTTAGGTCAGTAAGAAGCAAAAAAACGTGTCTTCAGTTGTGTTCTGATCTTACGAGGGAGTACACCAGACGGATGTAGTAGTCGTGGTCGCATTACCCGACGAGCTATCTGATGGCGTTGTAGCAGCCGTCGAGTTCGTGGTGGACGAGACGTCAGGTGTCGGAGACACGGGATCGGTACTTGATGCTGCCGTCGTCGAAGAAGCCTCAGTGGTGGAAGAGGCTTCCTCCGTAGATGAAGCCGCTGTAGACGACTCTGCTCCAGAGGTTGGCAGAGAACAAGATCCTGCCCTGCGAAACAGTCCAAGATTGTCCCTTTTCTTCACCGTGGTAGAGCTCCAGCTAAACGAGAACTGATAATCCCACGACCACGACTGCGCTGAGCTGTCCCAGTAATTGTTGTTCTGATCATGCGCAAAGTTGTATATTTCTGCATGTTCAATCGAATTGAAGTCGAACAAATTGACTGCGTCACTAAGCATTGGGAAGACACGATTCGTCCAGAGGTCGGTCAAATACTTCGGTGGAGCATTGATCTGCGTCTCAATGTTGTTTGTCATAAACGTTTTGTAAGCTCCTGCAAGACCATTGGGGAATGCATTATTATAGTCTGTGGTGGAACCGAAAAGATTGCTGGGATTGCTCTGGATCAAAGAGTCGATACTCTCGCTATAAATTATCAGTGATACGTCCATCGCATTCATGTCGTGCGACTTACAGCTCTTGGTATATGCGGTTGTTGGTCCTGTCCATGAGATCGAGCATGTTGTCAGTTTTCATCTCAAGAACACCATACAGGACCTTCTCCCAGTAGGCTATCATATTACCAAGAGCATCTCGAGCAGACCATTGAGTCGAAGTGTCACCCGATGACCATTTCCATTGTCTTGGATCGGTGGAGATGAGGTAGCTGTTGTCGTTCACAAATGCCTGTGAGAAGGTCTGGCCCTGGGGCGGAAAGAACATGCCCTTGCAGTCGCCATTCAGAAATTGCGACATGGCAATGAAGTCGAGATTGATGTTGCTAGCAAGTGAGTCATAAACGTCCTGGAGCAGGTTGTATGAGCAGGAAGACCCGCTGCTTGGGAAGAAGTATTGCGTCGCTTGGTTACATGTCAGTGCACCTGCAGCGCCGGAAGAACTAATGACTTGATTCAAGAACATATTGAGCCAGTCCTTCTCATCTTTGTTCTCGTGTCAGTTTGTTTGAAGACTTCGCTATGGCGCCGGTAGTGACAGCCTAATAGACTTACATGCATGGTCAAGACTTGCATCATTGTTGTTAGATTTGGTGTTTCCTAGAACGTCCGTCCTTGGAATCGAGTCAGTCCAATGTCGATAGTGCTTGAGAGCGTTAACTAACCATTGCGGTGCGTTGGTAAAGCTGGCAGCGTCTAATCTTGTAGTGGTACGGAGACAGCCAACATTAGTGGCACGGTCATATCTTGATATGTCCGAAAGTGAGCCGATGGGGTTACCAGCACCCTCCTTTTGCAACATATCTGAGTAGACAGAAGGCCACCCAGGTCTGATGAGTGGATAATTGTTGGGTGTAGCTAACGCACATCCTCCCAAATTTGCAACTGTGGATGAAGCACCACGCTTCTTGAGGGGATTAACGGTAACACGACCAGCAACGGCACGCTTCTTGAAATCCGCTGAAGGATTTGGGTCCGAGGTCGTAAACGAAGGAACGTTTGTCCCGATACTGGTCAAAGTGAGGCATTTAGCATTGCAGACTGTCTCAGTGACCTGTTTGAAATCGGTGAAGGAAGGTGCGCTGCAACCGCTGCTGCTGACCGTCGTAGTTGTGCCAGTTGCTGAACAACCAGTACTGGTCTGCGAACATGTGGTGCTGTAAGATATGCAAGAGCTTGTTGCAGTGCTCACAGTGCTGACACAAGTGACCTCGCAGTTCGACACAGTGTTGCTAGCTGTGCAGGCATCACTTGAAGTTGTGCTCGACGGGGCTTCAGTGGTTGAGGAAGCTTGTGTAGTACTACTCTTATTGTCATCGTCACCATCGTCGTGGCCGTCGTCATCGCCATCGCCACCGCCGTCCGCAGGCTCTGGGGGAGCCGAGCAGCTAAGGCACGGCAAGCGAAATGGTGGAATGCCCGGCAAAGAAAAGTCTACTCCGGTTGCTTGTGGAAGATTGTAGATGACAATGCCACTAACGATCGGCAGCTCACTCGACGAGGAATCCGTTCCTGTAACAGTTGTCCATCCATTCGTGCTGGCCGAGCCTGAAAGAGTCGATGTACTGAGGCCTGGTGGAGTTGTAGTCATAGTGCTAGTGATGGGCACAACTCCAGCGATTGGTGAGTTTTCTGTGGTTGTGGCAGCAACATTCGTGGAAACTTGTTCAGAACCCTGGGCAGTAGTCGTGGTGTTCGTGAAAACTGTTTGAAAAGCATGAGAATCTTCTGAATCAATCTTTTGCATTGCCCTGAGACTTACAAGGGGCCTGAGCCGACACAAATAAAGGCAGAGCAAGAGAAGCCACCAAAAGGCCGCTGGCGCTCGAATGCATACTTGCAAAGGTAGGCATACTGAATTCGACTTTGGTTTCTGATGCTCAACGCCCAGAACAACAAGTACGTACTTACCTGCTTTTATAGGCCTACATTCTCATAGCAATTCATAGTAAAGTCGATTTGGGTAGACTCTGCGCCTATGAAGGATTACTGGTCCTTGATGATTCCCGAAGACGTTGGTAAAGCCATTGGGATGTAGAGACGACATGGGAGGATTCCGACAGACGCGTAACAGGCAACTTCAGCATTCTTTGTGGTTTCAGCCTCTTCCTAGTCCAGAGGTTGCTTTGCAAGATCGAGGCGAAGTGGAGCTTGCGGAGAATGGAGTGTGGGAAAAAAAACACGGTTGAGGCCTTGCGACACGACGATCTCTAGGTTTATATTCCTTCTATGCACCCACGTTTCAGCATTAAAGAAGGATTCCTACTACTGGGGCAGGCAATATATTATTTGAAGACTCGGTCTTTCTGGAGAAAGGCCACCTGTTCCTGGTATCTTCACGGAATGACCAGCAAGCCACACTAAACAACGACCAACAACCAACCTTCAACCTCGAACATCTGATATCCAACATCCAACATCCAACATCCAACATCCAACATCCAACATCCAACATCCAACATCCAACATTCTAACATCCGATAATATTCAGTATTCGATATTCGACATCCGATATCCAACATCGACAAACCTGGACCTGATCCAGAGTCCCACCTTTGAGATTAGCTCAGTCACAGCTCCTTGCTGTTCGAGCATCAACTCATCAGCATTCAAATTCATCGCTATTCTACGTAGGAGTTGGAAAACAACGTCGAAGTGACCAAATAAAGAATGGGACATCAGGTTTACTGTGCCATCTGCGGGGCACCAGTGCTCGCAGAGTCAAGCAGGTAAGCCTTGAAGCATTAACTCGCAGCCTCAGTCTTGTTTTGACCATGCTGATAACTTGCCAGGATATGGCTGGGAATAGCTACTTTGCTAACATCCGCACACTATACTGAGGAAGGCGTGGAGCTAGATTCATACCTCCCATGTCGCTTAAGCAATCCATCGCTGGGCTACTATCTTGATCTCAAGTCAAGTCACTCTGGTGAAGTCCAGAAAATATTACGACTAGATGCTCGGACGGAAGACGGCTATGGTAGATTTTTACTGACAGGATCTGGCGAACAGGCTGTTGCCTATCGCGTCGACTCTACACTGTTCCAAAGGCCCGGTCCAGCCGAGGGTGGGAGTCCGTTGTACATTCCTGTCCATGGCCATTGCATTCAGGTTGCCGACCAATTCATTGCGTGGAGTTCCAGTCGTAAATCCAACACGGAAAGGTCGCTCGATTGCATTGACTCGATTCAGACGCTGTGGAGGGTGTTACATCTTCGTATCGATGTAGACCCCAACCAAACGAACCCCCTCAGCTCCGAGCCGCATGAGTTTTATGGAGGCAGGTCATGCCGGGGCAAAGACTGGGATCCGTACAATGGGCCCACAGACCATGGCTTTGTGAGTATCTTCGCTTTATACCGAGAACTGAAATACCAATGCTAACCACGCAAAGATGATGGAACAAGACCCAATAGACGTTCCAAATCTGACGGAGTCGATTTTGCTGAACCTAGAACCATGTCCTGCCACTGTAACAGACTTGATTCAAGATTCCGGAGCTCGTGATAGCCACGGGGAAGCAAACCAAGAACTTCGAGATGTGGACTTGAGATGCAACTATTCAGACAGCCCAGAATGGTGGTGTGACGCCTTCGTGAACAGTAAGACCTTCCCTTGGTTGTGGGATCTGGACCTCGATGCTGTCGGCGCCAAACGGAGAGAGGGAAATTGGGACTGGGAGCTTCTGGTGCGTCAGCTTTCTCAAACCAATATTCACGAACCAGGTGACGAGGTCATGAAACTACCACTGTCGTTGCGTAATCGTCGTCGAATCTGGCGAGTCCTTGAGGAGGCCAGGGTTGGAGATCTCAACGAGGAAAAGATGAAGCATGCAACCGAGCGTGAGAAGAAGCGAGAGGCTGAAAAAACTTCTTCGGAGAAGTCTGGTACAGGAAAGAAACCAAGGCTTGTAGAATGGCCTGAAGGACCTCCTGGATTTCGTTTCAAAGTCGTTGAGGATGAAAGCGACCCTTAAATTAGTGCGTAATACCGTTCATACGACGTTGACACGGAGAATGAGGCACCATGTGGAAGCAATGTACATGTCATATATAACGCAGCTTTCACTACTGTTGGCGAAGGCTTCATATGCGACTGAGCAGAGATTATACTTGCAGCAAAAAGTGTGCTAGTTTGTTCTACCGTCTTGTGTGGTTCTCGAACTGGTTGATGAAATATAAGAAGCTCCAGTATAATCCCTAAATGGATGAAGACTTAGTCATCACTCATGAGGGTTTGTTTGCCTCTCGCATCACACAGAGGTTGAGTTCGGAGTCTGCTAGGTGTGCAAGAACTAGAAGAAGTGGAATTCATTGCTCATTCTACAAATTATAGCCTCAGGTAATCGTTTCTCACAGATCGAGTCCTACTTCTCAGTCACGGCTGTTGTGGCTGCGACAGTAGGCTGTCCATCATGCTTTGCCTCCACCTTAGTCTCGCCATCCAAACGGTGCTGGAATTCATCCACCGAGATTGCGCTAGCTGTTGTCACGCCGTGGTTCTGGGTCTGTTCCTTGACGACTTCGTGCACAGGCTTGACCTTGTGGGTGACCTCAGGCACAATACGCTCCTTCTCGATGACGGGTTGGATGGTCTCGTGGAGGTGGTGGTGAACAGACTCTCCAGTGAGAGTGGGTTCGGTTTTTGTGGTCTCCTTCGTCTTTTCCTCCTCTGTCGTGTTCTTGAAGCCTGCTTGGTTGGCGGCGACCTTGGCCTTCACTTGATCGCGAGATTCACGATGCAGCAACAATAACGGCATGTATGTCCAGTTGAATGACACAGTTGATGTCAATATGAGTGATGGATCTACTTTCTTTATATTGGAATCCAGTTGTATTTGAACTTTGACCAAGTTATTAGTCGGGGGATGAGGGGCTTAAGTCCATGACAGGTTGTGGCTGTGTAGATGAACGACTGGGGTCTCGGTGACTTGAACAAAACCAACAACGTCGCAATAATGCTGAGTCAGCATCCCAGCGCTGTCTTCCAGTCGTCAAAGACATAACCATCGATTTTAACACCAATTCTCAATGACTGTGACCGTATGTGCTTGATTCACAATATCTACTGAAAGTTTTCATCGAGAAGCGGCCATCAAAGGGGGACACAACTGCAGCTTGTCACTGGCTGGTCGTTCGGTCACCAAAACCCATGGCTTCGTGCAGAAAATGACAGCCCACCGACGGGCCGTGGAGGCACAAGCATACTGTAGGCGCACTCATAAACGCACACCTATCTTTCAAGCTCCAAGTATCCCAATCCTGTATCATTTCCATCGTTTCCAGAGGCACTGTGGTCGGTCTCTACCAGAAACCGCTTGACTCTGCTGAATGAGAGGTTTCGATGTCCTTCGCGCTATCTTTGCTGTCTCTTTTTGACGCCCGTTGTGCCACACACTGATTCGTCTCTCCAACGCCGATGGATGTGTGATTGTCGATGTCATCGACTGATGGGACCTCTGAACCAATCAACAGCCTCGTTAGCTGCATACCCGACAGACAATGTATGCAAGTCTTTTCGTCCACCTACTGCTACATGGCAGCATTTTCTCTACCAAAGGCATAGCAATCAAACCACAATCGCAACTCATTCTTCCACGGACCTTATGAACCTTGACAAAGAAGATGGCGTTCGTTGGTGCATTACTATTTTGTACCGACTGCGGCGCGATCCTTGACAGATGTTCTGCCTCCCAGCAGAAGATTGCCTGTGATGTTTGGCAAAAATTCAACGCGAGTAAGAGATGGACTAACATGACCGATTGTTCCGATCGCCGACTGCAGGTGTTTGTCAAAGATCGATGGCCAACATCCATTGTCACAGTCAGCGCGAACACATCATTCCCGTCAAAACTTCGTGATGCTCGTTCTGAGATACAAGTGTTGACGGCTAAAGATCATGACACTTGGGCAACCACCTCACATGCTTGTCCGAAATGTGGTAATCCGAAAATGAAGTTTCGAGATGTCCAGCTTCGTAGCGCGGACGAAGGTAGCACCATCTTCTACCATTGTCCTAAGTGTGACCACAGGTACGAAGTTCACAGTCTCTTTCGAGACACGGCTGACAAGGCAAAAAGGTACAACGAGAACAACTGAGCCATGCAGAGCTCTACTTCATTATGTGACGCTGGCTCTTGTGGACTAGCTGTATGCAATATTCCAGCGGTTCCCCAGAAACTATTCATCCTTGCGGAATGGGGTCGTCAACTGACCGTCCACAACATGGACCACGATGAATCCTGAAGTCATGCGGTCAATGTTCTTTCCAGGGCGACCGGTCGAATCTGTAATGTCACAAAGTTCCAGATACATCTTTAAGGGCAGCTCGTATCGAGGCGGTTTGTATCACACCTCTGAAGTGTCCTGACAAAGGCGCAGCGAGGGCTCTACCATCACTTAATTTTTACCATCAGTTGTCGACCGTCTGACAAACAGAACGACTTTTGCAGTAATTGCTGTGGTCCCAAGAGCGCTGTTCCAAGATTCGGTCAATCGCCGTATTATCTGCGATGCAAGTCTGCAAGTCTCATTGTTTATCGTACGAGGGTGACTGATTGATATTGCTCCGAGGTGGCGTTGACAGCTTACGTCCACAAATTTGTGTAATGTGTATAGCTACCTATGGTTGCTCTTGGTTTGGATCTGCGAGTCATAGAATACCAGTCTCTATTATCAGCCTGCTTCTGCAGACTTATGTGTTTCTCTGACTTACATTGCAGCACGGAGTATTCGCAAACCACTTACAACATCCATCATACAAACATGTTTGACAACAAAGCAAGATAGAGAGCACAACTGCAGCGCTGATCATCGTTCTGTCAGCGAGTCGCCCCTGAGATTTTGGCTTCAGCCCGAGATTGGCAGATCAAAATAACAACAGCCCATCACCGGTCGCGTAGGTACAAGCATACTATGAATGCATTCACGGCGATCTATTCCAGTATCCAGGTCTTCCAATCAGATGGCGCCACTCTGTCTTAACTCCGTCATCTCAAGGGCTACTAGCAGGCAACGAATGGTTACAAGATGTCGTAGCAGTCATGGTCAAGCACCAAACACTCTCCGAATCCTGATGTTGCATGGCTTCACACAAAGTGGTAAACAATTCGAGACCAAGACGCAGACTCTAAGAAATGAGCTGCGCCATGGTCTCCTACCTAGCCTGGCGTCGTCAAAGTACCACGACATTAAATTCGTCTTTCCGACCGCGCCTTTTGCTCTGAAGCGTGAGGCTTTGCCGTCTTTCGATATCGATGGCGCAGAAAAGCGAGATAAAACGAAAGATGTTGATGCATTTACCTGGTGGCACATTGCTGGGGAAAAGCCACCTTTCAGATATGAAGGTCTAGAAACAGCAATGACCCATATCGCCGACACAATCATACGAGAAGGACCTTTCGACGGTGCTATGGGTTTCAGTCAAGGTACTGCCGCTACTGCCATGGTAGCATCTCTCCTTGAGAACGAACGAGAAGAGGCTTTCGAAAAAAGTAACGGCAGTATTCCTTTTCCGTCAGCCTTTGTCAAGAACGACACTGTTATTCAGCCACCACTCAAGTTCGCAGTGGCATTCAGTGGATTCGGAGGTACTCGAGTACCCATGTATCAGGGTTTCTATGACCCCAAGATCACTACACCCATACTGCACGTTCTTGGAGAAACTGATGACTTCATCAAGCCCTCGATCAGTCAAGACCTGATCAATGCCTGTGCCAACCCCAAAATTGCACATCATTCCGGCGGCCATGCGGTTCCGAAGTTTCCTGGGTGTGCGGATGAAGTCGTAGATTTCCTGCGAGCCATCTTGACGGCGTGATTTCAGAATTACGAATTACCGGGTTTTTGAATCATACAGAATTTAACGGGTATCAAGATACCGCATATCACTTCAGAAAGACTATTGATACCACCAAATGCAGCGATATAGTCGCTGATTTCTTGCGTCTGGCTGACCTATCGGCTGCCTCTCCAGCAATGACAACCGATTTGGAAGATTGATCTCCCGAAAACAATTTATCGTGGAAGCTTTTCAGCATTTCGAGCTTTTCAACATTTCGAGCTTTTCAACATTTCGAGCTTGGAGCAAAACGAGCATGATCATGGATTTGGCCAGCTTGAGCCCAAAAGAGGATACAGCATCGTTCACCAAAACAACTTTCTCAGAAGATCGCCATAAAACCAACCCGCCTCCTTCAAGCCAACCCAGAAACCCTCTTCCATCGGCAAATGCTCAGTGACAAACTCATTGTGCTCGCGAACAGATAACAATGTAGTCTTGGTTCCAGTGGCCATGGTCTCGAAAGTCGAGAAGAGCAAAAGGCTATGCAGAGTTCTCGCGTCTCTCAGAAGGTTGTGATGTTATCGTTGTGCACTTCGCATTGGATGTTTGAGTTTCGATGATGTTGAAAGGAACATTCTCATCAGTGGCTGACATGTGCCAACTGAGGTGTGAGATGGCAAAATCAGGTTTCCGTATCACATCTGATGTTTGAGCACAGCCTCGTTGTTGGTGGTGTTGTTCTGTCCTGCAAGCGCTGTTGGGCTTATTGTCAGGTACGTGTTATTGGCAAAAAAGGACTGATCATGTGCCGCACGCTCTCCCCACGCAGCTTGGCAGCGCGTATCAATCATACAAGTACGCTGTTTGGCTGTGTATGCACTCTCACGTCTCCGTGCCTCCATGACATCACATTTCTTCTAACATTTGACCAGGAGAAGGCTCCTCAATCTCATAGCCAAGGTCCTCCTTCGTTTCACCTTGACGTTCGCAAAAAATTGGACTCGATAATGCAGTCCTGCGGCGCTACAATCTTGAGACGACCAATGAGTCAGCAACGATATGATCCATGGTTGCTGTAAGTCGCCAGTGCCAAGGTGCTTGAGGTTGGCACTGGACCTTTCTCATGCTCGCGAAAGCATTCAATTGGATGAGGCGAGGTATAAAAGGAGACATGGAGCGGTCTCAGTTGTTATCAACAGCAGACACGCTTCTTGAATTTCGATCCTTCTCCATTCAACGTACTCTCCCCCTCACAAAAAACATCACGTTCTCGCAATCTATTACTTTCGGTTTTCACGCCTTGGTCTTGTTAGGTGCCGTCACTGCATCTCCAATCGACCTACAGCTGCAGACGCATGCTTCGCAGATCATAATTGGCTATAGAACTGTCTCCGGTGTAAGAATTGTCTTATCAACCTCCTCGAATCCCGCGACCATCATGAACCAAGACATCAACCTCCTTCCATGTCTTGTTCCCTTTTTGGACATAATCTTCTTCTTAGTGTTCTTAGTACAATCTGATCTCATCTGACATTCCTACAGACTGAGGCTAAGCAGATCAATAAAGCCCAAACTTTAGTTCTACCTCGAAACAAAGGTCACACAGCTTGGCGCAGGAGTGTACCTGAGTAACGGTCGTGAAGATTGGTTAGGCGATGCAGACGGCTAGTGAGTGAGTCTTCGACATGTCGCACGAGTTTGGTAAGATTTTGAGGACAGGACAGTTGGTGTGTCATACAGGCCGACAAAGACAAGCTCGAGGATGCCAGTAAAGTCTGGTTTCCCGTGGATCAGTCCGAAAATTGGGGCGATGAATCCGTTGTCGCGGAGTTTATCAAGTCACTCGACGACGACTTTGACCCAGAGCACACTCTGCGCATGCCCAAGATTCGCAACCTTCCAGACGAGGTCGAAGATACTCAGAAGAGCTTGACGAAGACGAAACCAACGAGATCAGACAACTTTTGATTCCATCTTCCATGCTTGGAGTTGATTACTCATATCTGTTGCCTCCAACGCTGGCAGGCATGGTTGGGCTCGGGCATACCAAAGGTGAATCGGAGCTAGAAGCTTGGTACAAGCTCAAAAGCGATGTTGTGGCGAATTCCAAACTGCTACGGAGAAAAAGAATCAATTACAAGTCTAGAGGGTTTGCCGAGAATGTCAGGAGCGAGGATGATTAGTGCTGAGAGCCTCACATCTCTTGTCCATGATTAGGGCTCTCAATGGAACCCCGCCCAGAAGTCTCGGGTCTTTTTGTACCGTACACATATGGATCCTCTTGATGACATATGTTCGCTGAGAAAAAGAAAAATCATACGTTTACCCACGTGAAGGTCGGGTTGCGATCTTTATGCCAGAATGCCAGAATGCCGGAATGAGAGCCCTAGTCTCGTAGAACGTATGACAGGCTTTCGATGGGATCTCTTCCGGTAGTCTTGGTGCTTCTGGAATAAGTATAGATTGATATAATGACAGTTGTGTGTGTTGAGAGAAGGTTCCACGTGGGTCTCGATCTCCACGTGCAGCTTAGACCTCGCTTCGACCTCTGCTCTTCACGTTCCTCTAGTCCTGCCGAGAATGTTCCTTTAACTAGAACACTGTATAAAGTACCTTCGACGGTCTTACTTCCAGGATCAAAGTTGATCTGTATTACCGTTGGCCGAGGTTATACATCTGACAGGCGAAGTAGGGTCGGGTATGTTGATCATGCAAGCCTTGTCCATGCAGTCACTTATTACTTGTGCATATACTCATGTCTAGCGTAGTGAGATTTCTTTCTCTCCAATACGTGTATGATCTACCTGTGCCGTAGGATACTAGAAAGACCTTGAGGAAGTGCAATTATCTGCCGGAGCGAATGTCCTAGGTACAAATCCCTCCAGTCGACGCCTTATTCTCACCATCGTCGCAACTCCGTCACACATCCAGCACAACAATCTGTTCACAATCAGTCCGGCAATCTGATACGAATTTGAAATTGCTCAAACTGACCTGCTGCGCTGGATGATTGTGTCGACTTCGACGCACGTTGTTTGGAACATATGCCTCAGCATCTTGCGTATACCGCAAATATGTCCTTCTTCTCTTCGAATGCACAGCCCTCAACCTGCGTGCTCTTTCTTGCAGTACCAGGTCCTCATACTTGCCACCACTGGAAACTGATGTTTTCTTGGGTCTTCTGCATTCTGTGTGAGAGCTCATTGCTGTGTCGAAATCGTGACAAGGTTTCTTCGACGTTGGCTTGATCGGTCCTTTGGGTGGACAACACGGTGTGTCATAAACGTCAGGAGGTCTCCTGGGAACACAGTACTCCGGCTCTTTAGGTGTTTGTATAATTACCGGCGGACTGTAACATGGGTGAGGTCTCTGAGGAATTGGCGTAGTTGGTATCCTCGGAGATGGATATGGGGCCAGTTCGGCAGGGCGATGTGGAGGATATGTTCTATGCGACCAATATCGCCGCCGATATGGTCGTCCGTATCCACCATAGCAACAGCAACAGCAGCATGCGAGAAGCAGTAATCCACCTAGGAGGCAACCAAGCAGAATACCGAGGCCTGCAGAAGAAAGACCACCAGACCATGAATCATAATGGCGTGCTTTTAGTATTGAAGCAAAGACTGTTGGCGTGGAAGTGTAGCAGAGATGCCGTACTGATGTTGGGTGGGTGTCCTCGCAGACTACGCCAGGATTGGAAGCAACGATCGTGTTCGTGTGCGAAGTCGCTGTGATCAAGCTCAACATTGTATCAGACATCTGGATGGAAGCCGCCAAGGACACTTTCGAACAGCCATTTGGATCTTCGTGAATCCTTTAGTGTCGTTATGATGATTCTACAAGGCATGAAAACACGGTATAATAAGGCTGTCTGTGATTATGTCCTGAGTACGTATACCACGGCAGAGGCATGCACTATGGCTGACTGGCTTTCTGGAAGCTGTTGTGCTACGCACCATAAAACTTCTCCAACCACACGAAGGTGTAGTGTGCAGCCATACTCTCCTGAATGTTCGTTCTCACCACCAATTAAATATCGAGCGGTATCTGACGGTTGATCGAAATTTTTCCTGAAGCCTCGCCTTGTCTTAATTCGAGGAGCGACGCATGTGAGCTCTCTGCATCAAAACTCATAAATCTTCATCGAATCATTACTCAGACCGAGGATCAATCTTTGCTTTTCAGCCCATACAGTAGAGCCTTTTGGTCTTTCCAGTCGCCATTTCACGTTGTCGATCCTGTCCCATATCTCCACAGTCCCGTCGCGGTTCCAGTGAACAAGCAATCTCCCATTATCTGCCCACTCAAATCTTGTGACATCATTCATCCAGATCCACCGAGGATCCTTGTGCTCCATTTTGAAGGACGTAACAAGCGTATCACCAAAAGGCTCCCAGATCCAGATTTCTGCACTGTGGATCATGGCAATTTCTCCTCTGGCGGACCATGCAATCTTATTCACCCTGTATGGCAGGCTCTCGTGCTCAAATCTCTTGATCCATTGTCCGGTCGCGAGTGAATAGACCGCCACAAACGTACGATCGTTCTCGTCATCCAATCTGTCCTCCGATGTCTCCACGCCACAGATGACAATATGCTGGGAGTCATGAGACCATGCTCCACCCCAGTGCTGAACTTTTGTTCGGTCCACGACATGTTCGCATTTACCTGTGTCAGTTGTATGGATTTTGAAAGTGCCGTCCCAGGTTGCAATCGCAAAGTACTGGTCATCAGGACTAAATGCATACCACCGGACGTTTTCTCCAAAAGCTTCCGTGGTTAGAGAATATCTCCGAACTCGTTCGATCGTGTCGAACAAGACAAACTCGTAAGATGGCCGGGTATCGTCTTGGGTGTCTTGGTCACCCTCATTGCTGATTAGATACAAGAGAAATCTCCCGTCTGAGCTGAGAGGATTGGAATCATCGTCGACATGGCCCTGCAAAGCGAAGAGATCCTTGGCCTCGATTTCTTTCTGCAGCCTCTCCAAGGCTTCACGAGAGCGGTCACGCAAGGCATCGAACAATGGCGACGTAATTGGTAAACCATGAGACTGAGAAACTTCCGCAATGACCGGACTCATTGACTGTTCGACCAGTTGTGCAATGTCGAGTGGATCAATCTCATCCACTCGTCGGCCATCCTTATTCAAGTCGAAGAAGATCAATCCGTTATCCTTCAACGAATCCCATTTCTCACAGCTGCTGACGATAAGTTGATATCCCGACTTTGCCTCCGGTTTGCTGAACAAAATTCGGTGACAAGGTTTCATCAACGAATTGAACCGAGCACGACATTTCCTCGAAGCAATATGGTAAACACAAAGGACGAGTTGGGACGAGATTGCGATAAACTCTCCGTCAGAGCTGACGGCAGAGGCGCTTTCAGGACGACCACGCTCGCTGAAATCATCTTGGTAGAAAACCTCGATCTTGTCGTCTTCATCATCCTTGAACCGATGAGCTGGCTTTTTACCCGTGGTAGCCCATTTTGCTGGTGTCCCGTCGACGCCGAAATCTTTCTCCACTGCGTATCTGAAATCCGGTGGAAATCCACTGTGCTCGAGAAACTCCAATGGCGTTGTGGAATCCGCTACTCTTGACATGACTATATGATATCTCTATGGCAAAGACTGGGAGGTGAAAGATCATTTATAAACAATCAAAATATCTCATTATCCGAAATTAGGAAAGCGTGAATGAGGCGGCGTCTCGAAGGATCGTGGCGCGCATATTTCCTTTCTATTCTCGATTAATGTAGGCATGGATCTTACTAAGCAATCTCATCTCGCAAGAATAGGAGGGGACAAGGAAGAATAATGGAAAATGTCTGGAGCTGCACATGTATCACGCAAGAGAGAATTGATTCTACACAAATAAGAAAACATGTTCATGGTCGGAAGCAGCCGAGGTTCCATTAGGAAGTTAGAGACTGAACTACTCACGTGCCCGACTTCGACCGCCCACTCTCCTGTTATCTCAAGTGAGCTGGCATATCGAGCCTTCCAGGGTCATCGGAAGTTGCCTTGTTTGCTTGATCACTCTGCGTTGATGAGAATAGGCATGTAAGCCTTGTAAGCAGGGCCGTCTCTAGGTTCGAGCGAGAACATGTAGTCAGCCCACCAAGGACCAGCTGCCCACCTAAATCACGAAATCAGCGACACAGGTTACTTAGTCTCGGGAGAAGGAAAAAGCACAGAAAAAAAGTAACGGATGAGAGGCATAGGGAAAAGGAGAGAAGGAAAGGGAAGAAAAAAGGAGAAGAGAAGAAAAGAATAAGACTTACCAGAGAGCACCAGTCCAAACATCAGAGTTCTTTGCCATATAAGCCAACATGTCCTTGACAGCAGCCTCACAAACATCATTGACACCACCAGCAAACTCCCCAATGATACCCTTTTTCCCGTTACTCCTCAACCAATTGGTGGCGGCGACGAGCCTCTCACTGCCAATAGTCCTACTCACACATTGCGCATTCGTGCCACTGCCGTCGGAATCGAGATATTGGTGCATCTGGTAAACGATCTTGTTGGAAGGGTCGGTGAGGGAAGCCATGGTTTGTGCGTTTGTGAGGCCGTCGGTGCCGGTGGTTGTTGTCCAGGTCCAGGCTCCCGTCCAGGCGTTCCCTTCGACGTTGATGGTTTGGGAGGTTGCGCCTGCGGAGCGAATACTGTTGATCGCTGCTTGGTTTAGGGAGGCGACGAGTTGGCCTGGCATGTCGTGGAACCTTTTTGACCCAAGTTCAGCTTATTATCAAATGACATCTTTTTTTCCTCTATTGTCTGAGAGAAAAGAAAGGACAAGGGGAACTTACTCGTTGTTAGTATCGAAAATGACCTTGGAGTTGCTCTTATACTGCGCAGCAACCTTGCCCCACCAACTCCCAAAGTCAGACGTGGAAGTAATAATCTGACCCTTGTACCTCCCATAGTTGTGCGGATTAATCATCGCATAAGCCCCAGCCTTGGTGATAGCATCAACGGTCTGCGTCAAATTGCTCAGATAGTATTGATCCAGAGGTCCGGTCAAGCCATTGGGAGTCAAGCGTTCCATCAGTATGTTGATGCGAAACACATTGAAGCCTTGATTGACAAAAGTGGGAATGGTGCTGAGATTGTACCAGGTGTAGTCTTTGTTGTAGATGCCCGGCCATTGGGTTTCCCCGAATTCGGCGCCGGACTCGTTGATGCCTAGGAATTGGAGTTTGCGAGCGCGTTTGGTGGAGGGGAGAGGCGAGGCGAAGGTGGAAGTCAGGAAGGTGATGAGGGTGATGAGGTGGGAGATGTACATGATGAAAATGCAGATGCAAGATGGTGTCTTGGTTCTATCTTTCCTTGCTTGGTTCTATCTTTCCTTGCTTGGTCTGAGGGTAATTTATGGAAGGATGCGCAGAGGATGAAGCAAAGAGGCTCTATGTTATACCAGACGGACGGAGAAACTATGAAGAGAATTGAGCCTTGTGATCTATACCTTGCAAGCGAGACTAGAAAGAGTGATGCTTGATATTGAAATGTTGACAGCACGGCGGAACAAGTTCTTCCAGTGGCTTTGGCAGATATCGTCTATATCAATGGAAGGTCGGCCCGCACGTCCAGTCGATCAAATTGGCAAACAAATGGCGGCAACGGTCAATGAGACAAGCGAGCTCCGGACGATATGTTCTAGCACGCAGTAGATGGATTATGTGTTGTATCGAAAAGATCAATCTGGCAGATGCATATGATCTGCTTTCATCGTCCTTATTGGCTTGTATGGTTTATACGTGAAACCATAATCAAGAGCTGGGCGCAATATCGACCCAGGTTGTTTACTGCAAAATAACGTTAGCGAGATTCCGAAACCATCAACCTCGGGTATCCAGCTCCACCGTAAGGTTTGGCGACCAATTAATATAGCCCATGCAAGACACATCACAAGATGAGGGGAAGCTTATATATGGCTTCAAATTTACCACCTCTTGTAGCGGACGAACCGGGGAAACTTTTGAACGGATGGAACATACCATACAAAATCAGAGCTCTTAGATAGCCATATCCTTGTTGATTGACTGACGAAGCTCCTAAATCGGTCTGAGAGCGTTGGGCCAGGACAGTTGAGAATGGTCACGAGTAGACGGGTGGGCTCTCTTGGACGATGAATAAAAAGTAGTGCGAACAACACATGATCCGTGATGAAGCCAAAGGACAGTCTGTATGCTAGAGTGTGAGGCCACCAGGTCGACTTGAGATTATTGTTGTGCTGTGTGTCTGTCATGGTGCTTGATAACCGATCTCTGTCTGTGACAAGCACCACAACGAGTTGTCACTCGGGTTGTACGTGGTATGCAGAATCTGCGTGTGAAAGTGTTGTTTAAAACCTAGACCTTGTGAGACCATCAAGACGTACCAGCTTCTGGTCCCAAGACTCCGTCAACAACTCTACCAGCTTCCTTGTCCACGGCGCCCAAGTCCATTCTACCCACGACCTCATTCATAGCAGTAACGACATCTCTCTCCTCGAAGACTTCTTGCATGACTTCTCCCTCCTTCCTCCAATATCCTGTCACCTTCTCCCTGAATCCTTGATCCCTCATGACCACATTCCTCACAGCACCCAAAGCTCTGAACCTAGAAAGCGCTTGTTCAATGTTTCTGGTCTGCATCTCCAATTGCAAAGCCTGTGACGGCGGTGCAACAAAGAAGCGGTTCGTCGACGAAACATAAAGTAAGCCGGCCAAAGCCGCATCCGCAAGACACAAGACCAACCTCGAAATCCAATGCCGTCTCCTAAAGAAAGATTCCAGGTCTGCTGCATTAGCAACTCTAGCATTATTCCCATACTCATAAGTCGCAACGGACAAGAGGTCCAAAGCACCAAGAACCAACCCCACTATCACAGCCACTTTTCTCCATTTGGCAGCCGGCTCACCACCAATGAAAGCCGAAGTGGCTAAACCAAGGAGACCAAGATGATATAGATGTGGTGACAATAATCCAGGTAACGCGCAAATCAGATACGATGTCCCCGCATCCATTGCTTTTGAATCATCGACCAAAGGACATTGACAAAGTACCTTGGGACCGAATCTGAAATACTGTAATCGGGCTTCCAAGCCGCCTACACTGAAGATCTCTCTCAATTTCTGGTCCAAAGGTCCTAGTCCTCGTAGGGCATTGAGTCGGGTGAAGAGTACTCCATCCGGTGTTTGTATCCTTGATTTTGTGACTTGGAATATGTCTTCGGGAATGAATTTGGGCAAGGTGGAAAGGAAGAAGATCAGGGCGCCGAGAAAGAGTATGTTTAGTGAGCGTTGAGTTGCAACTGGAACCGGGGTTGGTGGGGTTGAAGAAGGCGCGCGGATGCTGCGATAGAAAGAGATTGCTTTGGGAAGGAGAGCGGGTCCGAAGAAGAGAAGGAGGCTTTTGATACTGTATAGTGGTTCTTGTCAGCTTCTCACTACCTTGAAGGCATGCAGGTATGCTACTTACGTGCCCCACGACAGCATGATTAGGTTTGTTGTGAATGGGTCTCTTTCTAGGTAGTGTTTCTACGACTGCAGGGATTTCATGTACCTATCTAGAAGGCACTACACATCAGGTTGATTATGTGCGATACGTCTTCACGCTTGTCGTCATGTGAAAGCCGAATTGGAAGTTCAAGCTGTTCACTCGGGTTATCGGGGAATGTCCGTGCGCCGCATCACCCCCGACGTTGTCCGTTGTCGTTGTCGTTCCCGATCAGGCAGGAAATGCTAGTCGGTGGTCAGTCGATTATCATTTTCAATCTGTTCAAAAGCTGCTACCAGGTATGCCTATCATGATACTAGAACTACTACAAGGTTATCTTCGATGAAGTTGAGCTCAATTGATATTCGTTTCATCTCCTCAAATCTATCTACAAGTATTATTTCTTGTTTATCCCATGTTATCTTTTGGTGAGAAGAATGATGGGGAACTAGCAGCAGCATCGAGCCTTGTTACAGCTTTTTTCTGGGCAGGCGTGCTCGAATAGTCTTCCATCTTGAGGGCATGAGGCTGTTTCATGGTTTTCTACGACTGACAGGTTTTCCCGTAAATTGTGACCGTCTGGCAAGGCTGACCAGGTTTTGTAGAGTCGAGAGTATTTTGAGTGAAAGTACAGCCTGTATTTCGTGGTTGTATGACGAATGCCGCTCCGTGCTCCTGGAACTGCTTGTTTGGGTTGATGGTTGAGTCACAGCTGGACGAACGTCAATCTACATCATGTCCTCAGCTCGTCTACGACCTTTCATCTTGTTGGCAAACAGATCGTTTTGGCTGCCATTGCCCACTTTCGACGGGAATAGCTCCTTGACGACTGGGTTAATCTCGCGCGAAGCGCCACGGATGGAGAAGCCTGGGGCATTATCTTGGGCACTACCCTTGATACTGAATCCAGCAGACGGATCCGCACCGCCAGTTATCCGGTCAGCAAGGCTGCCTGTGATGATGTCAGTACGTTCAGTCATCTTCACGGTACGTTATAACATACGTCTGAGATTGACTGTCTCATCAACATCGAGGGCATCCGATCGGCGATGGTTGCTGTGAGGCGTCTTGTGAGGGAATAGCTCCCTGTTCCGTTTTGGCGAGTCTGACGAGGTGAGTGGGGTATCGAGACCGTAAGTCTTGCCCTTTCCTGGTAGCAATTCTTTCGGGCGGTTGCTGGAACGTGCTGCGGCCAGGAGGTCACGCTTGCGAGGAGCAGGTGACACACTCCTGCGGCGAGCCGTTCTACGTTCTGGCTGATCCTCGTCAAATCCGAATCGTCCATCGCCATCTCTGACGGGCGAAGCACTGCGATCCCGTAATCTGCCTGAGCTCTTTCCGGCGAAGAGGTCACCACCTTCATCCCGAGGTTTCCTTGAACGAGTATTCCTGCGACGGTCTTGGTCGTCGTATCTGGGTTCTGAAACGTCTCCGGCATCGTCGTCGTACATGTTCACGTCAAAGGGTTTAGGAGCGTCTTCGGATCTGTGTCTGTTATCTCTCCTTGAGCCTCCTCTTCGATCATCGTATTGTCTTCTACGTTCTCGGGGATCGTGCTCCGGGTTCATGAGATAGAAGCGACTCCTTTCGTGGGCACGAGGAGCTTTCACGTCGCTGACAGTGGCCTGTCTAACGTACAATTCGACCTCGGAGTTTGACGGTAGAGCCTTCGCCTTGCGCATCTGAAGAGGAGCAATCTGGTCGGCTTGGCCATCTGGCAAATCTGAAAGCGCATTGAGAGCTTCCGTGGCGGCTTCAGAGGTCTCGTAAATGAGGTTGGCAGACGTGTCGTCGATCCACTCGACGCGTTGGAATGAGTCTAGCGAATAATACTGGCCAGCAAACTCCTTGATGTTGGCTGTTGTGAGGTTGTCGAGGCCGCGTATGTGAATCTTCGTGGGCACGGGATCGCTGGTGCTTCCTTCGGCAGGTGCATTTCCGTAGGCGATATTGTCATCGGCAGCATTGTTCTTAGCAGCGGCGGCGGCACGGGCTTCCTTGTTCAGTTCAGTCTTCGTCGCATTGGGACTATCGATCGAGAGGGCGTACAATATTCATGGCTTCTGCCTCGAGCGCAGCGATTTCGGGATCGACATCGAGGTCGATGTCCATGTCTACGTCCATGTCGTTGATGGCCGCCATGATTGTCGACTGTTGTTGTCTTATGTAGTATATACAGCAATCCAGACCTTATTGGATGGTTGAGGATGTTTGCGCGAAAGAGGCCGTATGCGTTGGAGGGTTTTGTCTTGGTCGAGTCCTAAGACACGAACAATGAGTTGGAATGTTCCAAGCATGTGAACGTTTTGGTCCGCCGAGTCAAGCTGAAGCCTGATGGATAAGATAACGATTCGTTAGAGAACCATTCACTGCACGTGACTTGCTCTGTAGATATCGATCAAACTCAAAGTGTTCTCAGTCACATATTGTAAACCTTGAACACTGATCTGTATGGTTCTGGGAAGCACTACCTACTTCTACATGAGGATTTTGGTCGAACCATTCACTCGTCGGGAGTGGCTTCTCATTTCACAGCTCGATATCATACCCCTCAATAATGAAAGCCGTGAGGTAGAGAACAACATATGGATGCGACAACAACCACAAGAATGTTGTGTAAGACGCTGTACTTACAGTTTGTCAGCGAATAGAAGAAGAGGCTACAATGCAAGGAACAAATGAGAACGAACTCCTGCTTGGCGGAATGAGGCTAGCCAAATCAAGATACCAAGAATGCAAGCTGCAGCCGCTGCATCTTCCAAACTCCCTTTTCCCTGATCACAACTGATCAAATTCATTCAAGTGCTTGTACTTTACTTGCAAGTGTATTCTTGCCTGTGCTTTGAATCAAAACCACGCTCATTTTATCTGTCCTTCTTGTTGACCACGACCAAGCCACGCTTACCTGCATAACCGGTTATATCTCGAGTTTCTGCAGGTCGAGACAACAACTTCCGCAAACATGTTCTTCAGGTCTTGGGTGGCTATCGCAGTCTTTGCGCTTTCTCATCAGCTTGCTTTCGCAGCTCCACCCGCTTGTCTCCTTGGAGCAGTCAAGTACGTTCCTCTCTGGGATGTTTGGACAGACAAGGCTGATTCAGGCATGATCACAGCACACAAGACTCGCCAGCGGATGTGAAAGCAGTATGCCAAAACTCTGATGAGGTGAAGCAGTCACTCAGCAGTCTCTGTGGCGACAATGTCAAGGAAGCCATGAGCACCTTCTCCAGTGTCTGTTCCAGCGCTAGTGTCACTATCGGTAAGCGAGACTCACTAACCCTCACGCAAGATAGCTAGTCTGACGCAGCTGCAGCTACTACAGCAGCAAGCTCGTCTGTCATGTCAGGACGTGTTAGTGCTTCGGCCATTTCTTCGAGCGGTACTGGTTCGGTGTCTGCGACAGGATCCGGCGCAGCAGAGTCAAGTTACATGCCTTCTGCTTCTAAGTCGGCTTCGGGTTCTTCTTCAGCTTCAGCTTCACAAGGGGTCGAAACAAGTCCCACGGTCGTCGCTGCGACAGACACGCGCGGAGCACACTCACAGGAGCCCGGCTCGTCTCCTACTACCACTAGCTCTTCAGCAACATCGACAGGAGCTGCAGGACATGTCGAGAATGGTGAGATGATGTTGAAAGCGGCTGCTGCTGCTGCTGCTGCTGCTGCTGCCGGCATGGTTCTCGTGATTTGACGAAAGGATGGACAAAGTGGCTTGGTCTCAGATAGCAAAGGAACATGACAACATCGGTGTCAGACGTGGATTGAGGGCTCGAAATGAGAGGGCTTGTTCTTGAAGAAGGGTAGATAAATGCTTTACAACTCACGTCCTTTGCTCGCAAAGTCGGTATATCCTTGGCAGCGTGTTTTTGATATGTATCATGAATTATCTTGTGCTCACACTGGTCTTCGTTTTTATGCGTGTATAGGGAGGCAATGACATTGACCGAGAGAGGCAGACGTCAAGGCAACTGTGGCATTACCAATTGGCTCGTTCTTAGAGGCTGACCCCGGACGGCAAGTGACAAGAATTGTGGAGGTGGAGCGGCGGCTGATCGGCACGACATCCAGAAATCTTTGGGCGAAGTCGGAGTCGAAGGTGACAAGGAACAGTAACTTTGCCTCTGGTGAGCAAGACAATTGTTGGTGTTGGTTGTACTTGTTATACACACAAAATGGGAGTTCAGACTTTACGTGCGGGCAGACTGCCTGCTATCAGGGTAATTTGATAATCTCCAAAGCTGCTGTCATGCGTACAATCATTGACTCTGTACTCGACTAAATAGTCCTTGTCGGCTACTGCCTCTTCCACTGCACGATGCGCCGCTGGTCGTCGCCATCTCGCAACGACGGCAGATGCTCCCACAACTCCCTCGGCCTCTGACTTGGCCTCACGCACGCCTCCATACCCCAAGCTCTTGCAAAGACTCCACCTCGTCCGCCGCATCCTTCCCAACCGTGCCCTCACTCTGGCCGAGAAGATCCTCTATTCACATCTTGAGTCCCCGGAAGAGTCACTCCTGACAGGAACCAACAATGGCGCCAACATCCGCGGTCAAGCCAACCTCAAGCTCAAGCCCGACAGAGTCGCCATGCAGGACGCTTCGGCACAGATGGCCCTGCTACAGTTCATGTCCTGCGGTCTTCCCACCACAGCTGTCCCAGCAAGCATTCACTGCGACCACATGATTGTCGGAGAAAGAGGAGCAGACGTCGACTTGCCCGAGAGCATCAAGGGAAACAAGGAGGTCTTTGACTTCCTCGAGAGTGCGGCCAAGAAGTACGGCATCGAGTTCTGGCCCCCTGGTGCCGGTATCATCCACCAGACTGTCCTGGAGAACTACTCTGCCCCTGGTCTCATGATGCTCGGTACCGATTCACACACGCCCAATGCCGGTGGTCTTGGAGCCATTGCCATTGGTGTCGGCGGTGCTGACGCTGTCGATGCTCTGGTCGATGCTCCATGGGAGTTGAAGGCTCCCAAGGTTCTTGGTGTGCGTCTTGAGGGTCAATTGAGCGGATGGGCCAGTCCCAAGGATGTCATCTTGAATCTGGCTGGTCAGCTCACCGTCCGTGGTGGTACAGGCCGTATCATCGAGTACTTTGGCCCCGGTGTCGAGTCTCTGTCGGCCACTGGACAAGCCACAATTTGTAATATGGGCGCAGAGGTTGGCGCAACCACTTCTCTGTTCCCCTTCAACAAGTCCCACGTCCCTTACCTCCACGCCACTCACCGTAGTCCTATCGCCTTGGCTGCCGAGACTATTGCAAGCTCTCCTGGCCCTCACAACCTTCTCCGTGCTGATTCTGGGGCCGAGTACGACGAAGTCATCACCATCAACCTCAGCACTCTGGAACCCCACATCAACGGTCCCATGACCCCTGATCTTTCCACTCCTCTTTCCAAGTTCAGTGATGTTGTTCGTGCAAACAAATGGCCCGAGTCTCTGGGTGCCGGTCTTATCGGATCATGCACAAACTCTTCATACCAGGACATGACCCGCGCCGAGTCTCTTGTCAAGCAAGCCACCGCCGCTGGCCTCCAGCCCAAGGCCGACTTCTTCATCACTCCTGGTAGTGAGCAGATCCGTGCAACTCTTGAGCGTGACGAGACTCTGAGCACTTTCGATGCCGCTGGTGGTGTCATTCTTGCCAACGCCTGTGGACGTGAGTTTCTCTCCAAAATAAAGTACATGTGATAATTCGCTGACAAAACACTCTAGCTTGCATTGGTCAATGGTCCCGCACTGACGGTGTTGAAAAGGGAACTGAGAACGCCATCTTCACCTCATACAACCGCAACTTCCGCGGTCGCAACGATGGAAACGTCAAAACCATGAACTTCCTCGCCAGCCCTGAGCTTGTTACTGCCATGTCTTACGGAGGCAGCACCACCTTCAACCCCATGACTGACGCCATCCCCTTGCCCAACGGTGGCGAGTTCCGCTTCGAGCCTCCTCAAGGCCGTGACCTCCCTTCGGCCGGCTTCGCTCAAGGCAAGGTCGACTTCCTCCCCACTCCTGGCCAACCCGATGCCAGTGTTTCGGTCAAGGTCGATCCCCAATCCGATCGTCTGGCTCTCCTTGAGCCCTTCTCTCCCTTCCCCGATTCTGAGCTTGAGGGTCTTCAAGTGCTCCTCAAGGTCAAGGGTCAATGTACCACCGACACCATCTCAGCAGCAGGACCTTGGCTCAAGTACAAGGGCCACCTTCCCAACATCGCTGAGAACACTCTAATCGGTGCCATTAACGCCGAGACTGGTGAAACCAACGTCGTATACGACAAGGGTGACACCGAGACTCGTGCCAACGGCATGGGCATTCCTGCTTTGGCCAAGAAGTGGAAGAACGAAGGCAAGGAGTGGCTGGTCGTCGCCGAGCACAACTACGGTGAGGGTTCCGCCCGTGAGCACGCTGCTCTCCAGCCTCGTTACCTCGGTGGCCGCGTCATTCTCACCAAGTCATTCGCTCGTATCCACGAGACCAACCTCAAGAAGCAAGGTGTTGTTCCCCTCACTTTTGCCAATGAGGCCGATTACGACAAGATGGCTGCTTGTGACGAGGTCCGCACTGAGGGTCTTCTTGACGTCCTCCGCTCTGGTGGCGCAGGTAGCGTCACTCTCATCGTCAAGACCAAGTCTGGCGAGGAGATCAGAGTCGCTACCAAGCACACTCTCTCCAAGGATCAGTGTAACTTCATTCTTGCAGGTTCTGCTCTGAACTTGCTTGCTGCCCAGGCAAACAAGAGTGCATGAATTACACACCTTGCAAATTGAACGTACCATACAAAAGTGATCTTTGGAGCAGCGAGACGAAATGGAGTTAAGCTCGTATGACTGGAACGTATTGGATGCTGTACTTTGTTTCTGTTTTTTCTTTCCTTCGTCGTTTGTCTATATATACCATGAATACCAGCTCAATAGACCTTCTTCCAGATGTCCATACTCTGTCTGTCTCTGCTTCCATCTCGAGACTTATCAATTGTTCTTGGATTAGGAAATTGATTGACAAGACAATTCAGGACCAGTGTCTTTTAGCTCCTGTTGGTGTCTTGACTGCGTACAATGCAAGCACATCTTTCGATAGCATGCACTGACCAGTCGAGTCTAATCCTCTTTTGTCCCTGCCGATCTAGCAGACTGCGTTCATGGCAACTCCTCTTCGATAGTAAAGAAGAAGAAGATTCAGCCACTTCCAGATCCATGTCCGGATGGAGAACGCCAAATCACTTCTTGGTTGTCGGCTTCATAGTAATCTTGTACCTGTGCACGATCATCAGCATACTTCATCCACAAACCCCTCTCTCAATCACAAAGAGAAGAGGGAGAGAAGTAACATACAAATGGAGATTCTCCCTCGACCAAATCGGTCTATCAGGATCATCCGCCACGTCCTCCACCTTGAACATCTTCTTCGCAACCTTCATGAAATTCATATCCGCCCGTCTCCTCTTCTTGAAACAGAAATAACACACCGTTTCCGGCCCGATTAAATCCTTCAGCGTTTGTTGAAGCAAAGGGAATGCAGGTTCAAAGTAGACGCACTCGGCTGCTAGGATAATGTCCGGATGTTGAGGAAGAGAGGACGGGGTCGGAGTTCCCCAATCATAGATTGAGGGAATGACTTTTTGGGAGAGTGAGTTAAGGAGAATGTTGCGTTGCATTAGGGGGAGCATGGGGAGTTGGTCTGTCATGTAGATGGGGTTGGTCAGGGGGAAGCCTAGGGCTATTGAAAGACTGGTTTTCTTGATCAGTCTTCTCTTCTTCCCATGTTTACTTGCTTCCCTGACACGAGTTGATCATGATAAGAGGTCGACTTACCCGACTAGACCACCACCAGCTCCCAATTCAAGTCTTCATATCTTGTCATCAGCCAAATCGTGTCCTGTAAGGTTTGTGACATTTGGAAGCATACAAACATCGTCTTGTCTTTCAATTCGCTCGCATCCTTTCTCAACAGGTATTTTGCCATGACCATTCCAGCAGGCCATAACATACCACCACATCCCTCTCTCAAGTCCTCATGTAGCTTCAAAGGTGTCTTTAACAATCCATCAAAGTCAATGTCCGAAGCCCCTGCTTGCTTCTGTTCGCGGTTCGGTACCAGATCTTCACTGATCTTCAAGGTTTTGCCTTCATCTTCCGAAGAACTCATTCTTGTTAATTGGACAGATGCCCAGGTGTGTAAAACAGGTCTGTCTAAGTAATGTCGTTTTGATTTGCCATTTGAACCTCGCATTGCTGGAACTTTTATTAACGGGAGAGAAAGGTGACGTATACAGTAACTTTAGCCTAGAGATTCCGATCTCGCAACGATCCACATCGTTCTGGAACCCGGTCACTGGGTAGCCCACTTCTTTTCCTCCACCGCTAACTTTCCCCTGCTCCTTGCATATGTACATATCAAAGCGCGAAAACATTGTACACAAATTATTCCATGTTCATCAAATGTCACCAACCCAACCCAAACACAAACTGGAAATCAAAGACCTCTCCACGTTTCCACCACAACTGAAAACAAAATTCCTGACCGAAATCGAACGCATCGAAAAGAAAAGCTTCCCTCGTTCAGAAGCATTTCCCTTCGATACCGAACTCAAGAAATCAAACACATATACTCTAATCGCCATCTCCTCCCCCTCTTCACCTCCATCATCCAAACCCCCCTCATCTTCTTCGACTTCTCCTCAAGTACAAGGTTACTTGGTATACCAACGCATAAAACGTACGGCATTTTTGCACAAACTCTGCATAGCTGAACCTTTTCGCAACAAAGGGATAGGAAGGAGTTTGATCGAGGTTGCTAGAAGGAAGTTAGAGGTTTCCGGGGCTGAGGAAGTGTTTTTGTGGGTGGATTTGCAGAGGGAAGTTGCGAGGAGGTTGTATGTTTCTTGTGGGTTTGAGGTCAGGGATTTCGTGAAGGATTTTTATGGACCAGGGAGGGATGCTGAGAAGATGGGTTTGAGACTTGTGTGATGGAATTTTCCCATGGAGGGATGGGTTTGAGACGGAAAGAGAAGCTCGACTTCTGTGCTTCCCTCCTACGGTAAGAGAATTGTTGATGATTTGGTGAGCGAAACTGCTGGGTTTTTTCTTGCCATGATGTTCAGGGAAGTGGAAGACGGCAGGACTATAACCACGGCCTTGCTGTCATCGAGACTGCTTCGGGATACCTGACGATTCTTCAACGACATCCAAGGAGATTGGATCGGCCATTGCCTCAAACTCGCACGACTGAGCATCACTTGGTCGAGAAGACCACCCGAAGTCTTCCTACCATGGACTTAGATCGAATTGTCAAGAAGAGTCAAGCAAGTTGCTCGACGATAATAACAGAAAGACGACCCGCGCTCATGATCAAGGCCAGGGTATATGGGACTTGGCTTTGATGACCACATCGATACAGCACTAAGTTCAACTACAAGGAAGTAGACCTCTTTATGGATGCGCTTCTGACCCTTGGACAATCTTTTCTGGTTCCAAGGATGAAAGAGCGCCTCACGGACTGTATGGATACATGTGACCTTCAAACAACCTCAAATTCAACAGGGATGAATTCAAGAACATCAAAGCATGCGAAAAACAAGTCTACGGTCATGCGTAGCAAACAATTGCTTGGGATCTCGACAACTCGCCACCACGCGTCCACGATGGCGAGAAAACATTGATCAGTATACGACTCACTTCGTCATCTTCATGTATGGTTTACAAGCGTAAGAGTTTTACTTCGATAGTTACGGCAATATTCGATCTGACCTCTTCAGGCTGCTGGCAGAGTCTGAAAGTTATGACCTATGTTCAGCTCATGCCTTCACGACAGAGTGTTGAGCTGTGCTTGCTGTTCACGAGGCATCTACAAGTAACTACATCTTGCTCCAAAACCAGTAAGAGCTGAACAGATCGATGAAAAGGACGGATCGAATAAGAAACTGGTTTTCTTCTCCATCTTGCCCCCGCTGATGAAGTATAGAAGAGGTAACACATGTACTGTCTTCTATACTCTACGTTCATATTCCTTCCGAGATGTCTTGTTACATGCTTTGTTCATGTTCAACTCCATTGTTTCTCCCATTGTTTCATTACCATCGTACCACTTTCTATCTCGGTCAGTATTGACGGTACAGTCTCTTCGCAACACCGAGTAATTGTACATCAATGATCGAAGAGTCTTAGACTGGCTGCGAACATTCGTCATGTGAAATCACTGCGCTTTGCTATGCCAGATTCCGCATAGGTCCCTTCTATTGAAATCAAAGAAACCCCCTCGAGCAGGGTCGCTTGACGACTAGCTCTTATGAAGACGTTGGGAAAGTTTCCTTCCCGCACGTCTTCATCAACTACAATAATCCCTGCGGCTAGCAATCATTCACCCCTTTTGCGTTTAGATGAGAGTAGGCATACGGTATACTAAGTCTGCATATCTCGGGTGGTGATCAGGGGCAACAACATCAACGAGCTGAAGATGTCTGTCTACTCTTTATTGCCCGTCAATGTACAGTGAGCTGGGTTGGCAGGGTAAGTTCCATTGACAAGGAGTTGATGCAAAGCAAGTCAGCTTCAGTCACCACGCAGTCGATGACCATTTCTCGTTCATACGATGTGAAGATATTGATTTGTTTTGATACAGGCGAAGCTATTTTGAACTTCTGCTTTGACACTATCACTACTTAAGTCTTCCGATAGGCAACCTCTTGTAGCAGACCACGAATGTTTCCATATCTGTCGTACGACTCTCAAAAGAGGATGTAGTGATGAATGAATCAGGATACTATGGCATGCCATGAGAAGGCAACTATAAAAGTCGTCGAGCAAGAATGAGATCTAGCAAGAAGTTCTTATATTTGGAGCATCTCTAGAAGACTGCTGATATCACGTCTTCTAGATTTTCTCCTTCCCTTTCTATCTCCTTGACCCCTTTGGTATCTCTTCCAAAAGAAAACAAAAAGTTCGTAATTCCTTCTTTCTCTGGCGATTTCATCCCTTCCATATGTGTCGGAATCGTTCCTTCTCTGTGTGTTAGATTCGCTTCTTACAAATCTGTCGAGTTCACCGTTTCCATATCTGTCCAAATCACTTTTTCCGAATATGTACTATATATGGACTCGCTCTTTCCACCTCTACCTAGCTCGCTACTTCTACCTGTGACCAGATCATCTTCGCTCTTTCCTGTTAAACGAGAATGTCATGAAGCATTGTAGAGGCATTTTCTTCAAGTCTGTCTCCAATTCAGCATGCCTACCATGAACTCTAGAAGGACTTCTCCCTCTTTGTCAGAAAGAGGATCTATCATGGACTATCTTGTGCAACGATGCGACCCCAAGTTCGAATCATCAACACTATCATCTTTCACACTTGCATCACGTTTATTGCAACGACTGAAAATCGCTCACTCTGTCTGCATTGCCCATTCCACTCCCCCGTACAAGACATCTATGGACAGAGCTAAGAAGAACATACCTTATCTCAGGTAGCCAAGCCCCTCCCACCACTGCTCCAAGCAAAGCCAAGAACACAAAGACACAAGACGACGTAAAGAGAACAGAAAAAGTTTATATCCCTGCTGTCTCAGAAAGAAGTGATGTCGGTGAGCTGTACAGGGGATACACCGCTGCATCCTGCACATCCTCCAGGTCTGTACGAAGCACACGCATCTCCCTCGTTTCCCCGAGATCTGCTCTCCATGGGGCAGGGAGAGGGGGAAGAAACCGGGATGCAAGTGTTTCTTGATTCATGCTTGCAGGGGGACTGTTTCATACAAGGTGTGTGCATACCATGATCTTTTTTCGGCACTGCTCTTCTTGCCAACAACAGAAAAAGTGCCTAGACTTACATCTTTCTTGGGAGTCTTGGACCATGACAGATCTACTCTGCTAAAACTTTGACACTCAACCTCGTCTCGGTTTCAGCAAGGGAAAAACTGACAAGCCAAGAGTTAAACCCCAGCGCGGAAGGAAAAGTGGTTGGGGATGATGCACAGAAAGCCACCAAAACACGGGCATGACTCCATGAACAGAGTTTCAAAACTGACTTGTGTCAAAAGAAGAAAGATTCCAAAAGACGAGAAGTATGTAACAAAGGTGGATCTTGGCTCTTGTGTCTGGCCTTCTTGTTTTGTGGGAACTTGAGTGACCCTTGTTCCCGTCTCTCGTTCCCTTCTCGTAACCTTTAAAGAGATACACACATAAAACAGACATACCTAAGAAAGGAAATACTGAATAGTTGCCGTTTTAGGCAGTGGAAAGGTCGGGACTGTAGAGACTCGTCTCGATGCTTCTGGCGGCTCTGGACCAAGGACCGCTTTCCCTCGGCATACACACGAGAGAGACACCGCACCCAACTCTAAAATCTCGTAAAGTTTGACTGCTTGGGCAGAGAAGTGTGATGGTGGAACGAGCCAGAGTCGAGTCGCTGAACACTTTCCCGTGAAGCTTTATCTACTCTTCACAAATAAATTCGTACTTTTAACGGTTAAACAGAAACATATTATATGTTATCTCCCGTCAATTGCCTAAACGGCCTTCGCACCTTATTCGATTTGGAAGGAAGTGAGAGAAATGGAAAAAAGACAAAAAAAAAATGGACAAGTGGTCCGACCTCCGATCACCCAAGACTTTTTCCTTCCCGAGAGAGCAAAGAGGAAAATGGGGATTGATGAACACCCTCGTATTAATCAATTCACGACAATTGTTTTGTTTTTTCTCGGCATTTTTGCTTGTATTCTTTGCTCTTTCGCACGTAAGAAAGCAGGAACAATCGTGATGGAATCGGGGTCTTGAACGATGCCTACTCACAAATGGCCATTGTTCTCTAGTTGTTGTTTTTTTTTTCAACCCTCGCTGAATTATTGTTTTGCATGATAGCAAAATAATACGTATACCTTTAAAGACACCCTTGTACTCGGCGGTCGAAGTAGCCACCGATAACCCAGTAGACAAAAAAAAACACACAACACTTAATAGCAGAATCGATTCGATTCCAATCACAACAATGACAAGAATTTGTTCGTCATTGATAGACAGAGGACATGATAATATATGAATGAAATCCTTCGACAAAAAGGAAGATCTTTCTTTATCCATGCGAAACAGTTGACGTAGGACAGTACATAATTATTCCCAGGGAAAGAAAGAAAAAAAAAACATCACCCCAGGATACTGGATACCACTAACTGCTGCAATGGCAACAATAAAATAAATAGATTCATCGCACAATTCCAATTTCGGTAAAATATCTTGCAAGAGAACAAGAAGCCACAATATCATTTTGAAGTTATATCCGTGGACGAAAAAGAACATGGTGGAGCCAGAGTGAAAAGCGGAAAAAAAGAAGCTACGAAGTACCACCGTGATAACCCGTGGGGCGATGGAGCGTTGGTGGGTTTGTCCCTCTTTTGTTTCTCCATGGGGGTCGCACTATCTCTCTTGCCGACCCTTGATCTCATCACACACGCTTGACCCTCTTTCTAACCGAACATGACTTGTGTGCGTGAATGCGAATTGGGAAACGGGTCAGCGAAAATTCTGCTCTCTTCTCCGCTATTTTTGTTTTCTTTTCTGTCAAGTGGCTTCTGCGTGTTCACTCGGAGGGGGTGAAAAGAACTAGGAATTTTTCGGAACTGAGAAATTCGGACGCAAGGCACAAAGGAGAAGGTGATTATATGATTTGGACAGTCACGATGATATGAGATGGCACAGGTTTGTTTTTTTTTAAGTAGTTTTGGGTATTACTCCGCGATTATTCTACAAAGCAGAGGGTTGTGGTATAGACACAGTGTATTTAAAGAAGAAAGGAAACAAAGTAAAGATTAATAAGAAAACTCCAGTGAAGAAAACGCTTCAATCAAAGCATCTACTCCTCTTCCTCCTCCTCAGACTTCTGAGCAAGGAGCCAGCGGTCCTCACCAGTGGCATCGTCGCGCTCGTGCTTAATGGCAACCTTGCTAAGGGCGGCAAGAATGTTCTCCATCTTGCTGTCCTTGTGGTCGCGGTTCTTGCGGCCAAGGTCGTTAAGAGCGGGGATCTGGTTGAGGAGGAAGTAGACGATGGCGATGATGATGGTGATACCGATAGAGTAACACCAGACAACGACGACGGTGACAACGTCGGTCCAGCCGTCAACGCGCTCGTTGGGGTAGAAGGCAGATGGGGGAGAGGTGTTGTGGGCATCACCAGACAACCAACCGAAGATACAGAAGAGGGTAGCGAGGACATCGACACCGAAGATAGCACCAATGAGCTGCCAGTTGGGGAAGGTCTTGCCGCCACGGGTGACGAAGATGAGCCAGTTCTCAGTAAGGGCAATCTCGAGGAAGAGAATCTCCTGGACGGAACCGAAGTTCTGGATGATACCACCCTCACGGAGGAACATGGTACCACGGAGGATCCAAGTGGCAACAGCGAGAAGAGTACCGAGGATGACGGAGATGATCCAGATCTTGGGCAATTGCCACTCGACGGGACGCTGCTCAGAGTGGGCGTTGTCGTAAGCGATGGCGACGGTGGCCAAATCGGCGAAGAGAGCGATGAAGACGATGAGATCGGTGCGGACAGTCTCGTTGATGATGATCATGGAGAGAGTGAGGTAAAGCTCCAAGTGCAAGCAGAGGGCAATACGGTACTGGATGTAAGCCTTCATGCGCTGGAAGATCTGGCGAGCAGTCTTGATGGCGAAGACGATGGTGGAGAGACCGGGAGCAAGGAAGACGATATCGGCGGCAGCCTGGGCAGCCTCGGTGGAACCCTCGACGGCAATACCACAGTCAGACTTCTTAAGGGAAGGAGCATCGTTGACACCGTCACCAGTCATGGCAGTCAAGTGACCACGCTGTTGAAGCATCTCGACGACCTGGTACTTGTGCTCGGGGAAGACCTCAGCGAAACCATCGGCGCGCTCGACAAGGTCGTGCTGGGCAGAACCGGAGAGACCACCGTGGATGAGCTTAGTAGAGTTGTAAACCTTGGTACCAAGAGCAAGCATCTTGCAAGTCTCCTTGGCGATAGCGATAGCGTCACCAGTCAACATCTTGACGGGAACACCGAGCTGCTGGGCCTCAATGATGGTCTGGGCGGTGTCCTCACGGGGAGGGTCGAACATGGAAAGCATACCGAGAAGGATCCAGGGCTCGTCGTTCTTCTTGTAAGCGACACCGAGAGAGCGGAAACCACGGCGAGCGAACTCAGTAGCCTTGTCACGGAAGAGGTCGGCAGTCTCCTTGGAGCAGTCGGTAAGGTTGAGGACGGCCTTGGGAGCACCCTTGGCGCAAGTGTAGGTGTCACCACGGAGAGTGCAGACGGCAGTAATACGCTTGGAGACGGGGTCGAAGGGAGTGAATTTCTCAGTCTTCCAGTCATCCTTGAGGATCTCACGAGCCTTGGGGTAACGCTTGAGGGTGAGGATGGTAACCTTGTCGATGGGGTCGAGAGACTTGATGTTGTGGGAAGATGCAAGAGCAGCGACGGCCATCATCCAGTTGACGTCCTGGCCCTCGGCGACGAAAGGCTCACGGATGGAAAGCTGGTTAGCAGTGAGAGTACCGGTCTTGTCAGAGCAGAGAACATCGACACCAGCGAGGGACTCGATGGCAGTGAGCTTCTGGACGATAGCCTGCTGCTCAGCAAGGTAGGCAGCACCGACGGCAAGAGTGGTGGTAGTGACGACGGGAAGACCGACGGGGACACCGATAATGAGGAGAATAAGAGCGTAATCGAGGAGAGTGTTGTCAGACCATTCGGGGGTGGCAATGTTCAGGTTGCGGAAGAAACCACCGATCCAGGCAGCGAGAATGAAGAACATGACGAGGACGAGAAGAGCCGTACCGATGGAGTTCATGATGGCCTTGAAGTGACCTTGGTCCTTGGCACCAGCGACGAGAGTAGCAGTGCGACCGACGAAAGAGTACTTGGCGGAAGCGACAATGACACCGTAGGCCTTGCCACGCTTGCAACCGGTAGTGTAGTAGACGACATCACCCATGTACTTGTCGACGGCGAGAGACTCTCCGGTGATGGCAGACTGGTCAGTGGCGACAATGGGGTTACCCTGGTGGGCGACACCCTCCTCGTCACCTTCACCCTCCTCAGAGCCAGCGGGGTCCTCCTCAGGGTTGAGGGCGTGTTGTTCACGGAGCTCCTTGTACTTGGCGAAGTCTTCGGGGGCATCGTACTCGCAGATAAGACGGGCATCACCAGGGACAGTTTGGCCTTCCTCAATGATGACCTGGGAGACGAATGAGTACGACGGCCAATGGCTGATGGGGATGATGAGGAAGAACTTACAATATCACCGGGGACGAGCTCACGAGCGAGAATAGATTGTTCCTGACCACCACGGACGACGGTAGTCTTCATGGCGATATCACCCTTGAGAGAGGCGACGACATCGGCAGCCTGCTTCTCCTGGTACCAACCGACGATAGCGTTAAGAATCAGGATACCAATGATGACACCGAAATCGATCCAATCACGCAGACCAGCTGCGAGAAGGACAGCAGCTTCCATAACTGTAACGCCATTGGTCAGCAAGCCGTTGCTTGTTGTGGGTTTCTTAAAGTTTGAGTGGTTGCGGAATTTGCGTTGCGTTGCGCGGGGAAGGCGCGGCCGAACAGCTGCAAGCTAAGGCAAGCCCCAGCAGATCGGCGTGCAAAAGCAAAATCCAAAACGCACCCAGGATTGGGGAAAGAGGGAAGCTAGACTTACCATAAAGAATAGGACCAGTAAAGAATGACAAGAATTTAATAAAGAGGTTCTCCTTTTCGGTGGAGATTTCGTTGAAGCCGTGGATCTTGCGGCGGGACTCGACATCATGGTTGGAGATACCTTGCTTGATGTCGGCATCGAGCCACTCCTCGGGGACGGCGCCGGGCTCAGTGTTCTTGTTCTTCTTGGAGCCGAACTGGTACCACTTGGACTTCTTCTCGCCCTCGGTCTTCTCACCCTCGGCACCCTCCTCGGCGGCAGCCTTGGGGTCACGGTAGGTGGAGATGTACTTCTGCAGAGCAGTGTACTCGTCGAGGTCCTCGATGTTACCGGGGGCGGTCGACCACTTGCGAGAGGCGGCCCTGTCGTTGTTGGGGGCGCCGTTCTCGAGGTCCTTGTCGCTGAAGGACACGCGAGGGGGGTTGGCTTCCGACATTGTTGCTGATGCTGCACTGGCAGACCGCGTCGATGATTGAAAGGAGTGAGGGGTCGATCGACTGGACTGGGTGAGCAGCTGCGTGGCAGAAGAAAGATTTGAGACGAGGACGGAAGGGCTCTTTTGAAGGAATGCAGAGCAGCTCCGATTGTATTTTCTGCCGAGTCTGCCGCTGACGTCTGTGCGCAAGCGTGCAATTCGCTGGGCTGGTCCGGCGTGCCTCAGTTGAAGGTAATTTGGGCGACTCTGCGGGCGTTGCTTTGGTGAGGCATTTTTGACCTCGTCCGTCCTGCCTGCCAGGACGCTCCAACCAACAAGCTCCACCCCAATTATCCCAGGCCGATCCATGGGTAGCGCACCGACGTAATCCCACCAGCGCCGTGCTAGCCGTAGCTTCATGTCTACTAGACTGTGTCACTCGCCCGCCATGGTTTTGTTGGCCATTGGGCTTGGCCCCAACTACCTCTACTCGCCGTATCGTCGGCCTCGATCAGGCAAGGCGCGCCGCTACGACTGTCAGATTGTTCAATTTGCGACAGCCCTGAGTAGTGCAACTGTGGTCAGCCAGCAACCCACCCAGCAACAGCACCCTTCCCATCTCCGCCAAACCCCCACCAACCACGATCCCTGGGCACACGAGCAATTCCTTCTTGCTTGTCGACCTAGCTCTCTGTGTCCTCTCTATCCGGCCGCTCTTCTTTGCATATTCCGTGACATAATTCTCCCGCCATCTCCAATCAATCTCAGTGATATGCTCTCGCGTGCCGACACTAGCTAGCCATTCTCCATGCACCTCTTGCTAAAACAAAGTTGCTTCACCACCCACCCCTGCTCTGTCATGACGTCCCCACCAAAAAAGCAGTTCGCCGACGGTTGTTCCCTCAATTTACTCCCATCACTCAATAGTTCTCTTCTTTTCGAGGGGGAAATATTACCACTGCTCGCATTATTATTTGACCCGTTTATCCAACGGTTCCCTCATCATGACGGCGGTTGTCCTAGTCCTATCCCTAGTCCTACTGTGTTGTGTTGTTATTGCTATGCCTTATCCTATCAGCCATTTCCCGTCGACAGGGAGAGCTGATTGCTTCTGCTGCTGGCCTTATCGCCTGTCACTCTCGCATTCGCCTCGCAGTGGTATTTCCTTGTCCAAACGCTCCGTAGCCGCATCGAAGAAACATTTCCATTCTCGGTAAGCTAGAAGCTTTTTCTTACGTCCATTGTCGTGTTTTTGACCAGACCATCGACCGCCCTATCGCCGGCTGCTCCCGCGCGGAAATTGACCTCGCGCAACCAAACCTGGAACTAGAGCTGTCATGGCAACCGGCTTCTTCTGCTTGTGTTGCAGCTCTCTCCAGCCTTTGCAAGACTGGGCCCCCAACATTATTCCCGCGCTAGCACTCTTTTGAAACATTTCTATCGCAGCGAAGAAGTTCAAACTCTCGCTGTGGCTAACTTTGCAGACGAAGCAAGCCATGTGTATGCGCTGAGGGCCCAGCCGAGTCGGATGGCTTGTAGATGTTCTATGTCTCTCTCACAACATTCTTCGTTGCCACTCCTTAGAGTCTTCGTTGTGGGCCGTTCACAGACACTTCCGATGGCTGTTCCGACCATTGACACTACCTATGTACAGTACTTGCCTCGTGTTCTCCATCTTTCTCTCTAGAGCTCCGTCTCTCGCTGATCCAGGTCCTCCGTCATGGCAGCTTCTTGGCTGCGCTTGCCTTCCGCACATGTCTCAATTAGTCTAAGGTGCCGAGTGATAAAATGTCGCACATAGGTTTGGTAGAAATATGACCGCAACCTTCCACAGTCTTCCAGCCAGGTGTCGGCATCCGGCATTGTGAACGTGCCGGGTTTCGTCCCAAACTCGCCTACTCGTCGGATGGGAAGGGTCTTGTCACTTCTCTTTCCCATCCTCCCTCGGGCTCTGGCTGACCGTGAGAACGAGTTAACGGGCCGAATATGTCAATTGACCAATCAACTCGAAGTGATAGCAAACTCTCTGTCCAATCCATTCTTTCTAGAACATATCCATACGATACTCGAGTACAATAATGGAGCCACGTCGGAGACTAGAGACAAGAACCTCGCCAGTTGTTATTGTTGTTGTTGTTATTATTGATGACTCGACGGTCTCAGTGCATCACAACGCAGTCAGACGGTCGTTTGACAGACAGACACCATTCGCAGCAGAGTCGCAATCTTCAACGTCTGCACAGACGGTGTGCATGGTACCTGCGTATCATCAACGTCCAAGTCAAACTAGGCCATGTTTAGAGCACTTCAAAACAACCAGATCAACATGGAAGTGCCATCTCCACACCCGTTTGTAAGGAGAGATAGACCACCAGTTCTGCGGATTGCATACTGTTGGTCTTGTTATTATAAGCCAGACCTCTGCTTCATCTCGAACTTTCCCCTGGCCAACTGCTTTCCTGAAGATCTGGAATGACTTCCAGTGCATCTAGACGGACTGCTCAGTCAAGGGGACCCCTTTCGCGAGAAGTGATCATCGCGACTACACGAATCTTATGGATATAGCCCAGACTTGCGCCTCATATTGTCATTTACTGTCTGTGACGTCTTTTGTATCATTCGTCCGTGTCTGGAATCGATCAGTCCATCGCTTCTCCATACCGCCATATCTGGGGTGTGATGCATACCTGCTAGCTCTAACAGTATTGTATCATGAGCTGCCAAGGCTAGCGGTCTGGGATGCTGTTGGTGCTCGACATCTCCTCTGCAAGCATGACACGCCAGCCAACGACATTGTTGTTGTTGACTCGAAACCCCCAAACATAGGATCATTAATTGCGAGACAGACGCTTCTTGGCTGTCCTGGTCGGAATGCGTAGAGTAGGTCTTGGTTTTGTATCTTGCACACACCTATTCTCTAGACACTCGCGTGATATCCTCCCGTACAATTGTGACATGTGTTTCTCTACACATCCTCCACATCCCCACCCCCATGGTGATCACGGCGCATGGTGATACAGTCCCAGCTTCGTCTCATAAACGTGCACCTGTCACGTAAGCGAGATCTCGCGGTCCTCGTCGCTTTGAGCAGTATTGTACTGGTTTCATTGCACGCCTGTCTCGTGTCAAAGTTTCTACACTCAAACTCTATGGCCTCACGATGCTCAATGTAGTTATGACAATGCTCGTTATCGTCACAAACCTTCAATCTCGCTCAATAGGGAACTCTGGCGGCCTTGAAGAATGAACTCAAAGTAGGCAAACCGCTGATATTCCATGTCATTTCGAACCTTCGATAAGGCCAGCAACAAATCATCTCGTTGCTGATTTGATGGCTCCTGTTCGCCTCCAGAAAGCATATACTCCATGCAATGAGCCTATAATACCTGATTTATACACGCTTGTGTTATGGTCATCTAGCAATAAAAAGGACAGCTTTTGCTCGGATATAATATCACTTCGCCTATATAGCCGCTGACTATCGTCCGATGGCCGAACAAGCGCATACAAGCGCTTAGATCTACTCTTGCTAAAATTGTCCACTAGCCACCCAATTTGAACATCACAATGCAATGCAATACTTCGCTTGAGGCCATGTATGTCACTCTCGTCATCAGGATTGAAATTGCCTGGTCTTTCCAACACGAACATTGCAACATCGGCAAACGCGCGGACAATAACACCGTCCGTATTCTGGCAAAATTCTGTTTACTCTTCCTGCGGCACTTTTTGCGAATAACATCCGATCATGCCGACAAGCCGATTATATCGCGAACATAGAGTAAGTCTTTTTTTCAGGTCGCCATCTAGTTTTGCCACGAGGTTTGCGATCTTGATGGCTCGCACGGCAACCTCTTTGGTCCGCCTGGTTGTCAACTTTGACATTTCCTTTTCCTTGACGTAACACGCGTGGTCTTTTTTGACATGATCGAGAAGTGTGCCTGTAACAGCAGGGTATCACTCTTTTGCCCGAGATATCGGCACGCCGAAAATGGCCGAGACATTGCCATTGTATCTTCAAACATCCTTCACAATATTGAATAAGAGAATTTTCGAAGACTTTCGAATGTTCTCTGTTGCTAGGAGTTCTCCCGATGCTTGTCTGCTATGAATTGTTGTTGATGACCCATGACTTTTTGACCACAAATTGCACGATCGTGTTACGTTGGCTCCGATCTTAATCCTTCGCTCGCATGAAACAGGTTACCTTATGCTGTCGATTGAGCGAACAACTTCCGACTGCTCCTGAGTAGACGACCCTCGAAGTTGTTTCGGTGCTTTGGGTAAACGCATTAGAAGGTCGGCGAATACTCGCGTGAGTCTTCGTGAGATGTATGAGCTGGTGTTTGACGTCGCAATCGATCTGACATTGTATTGACTGTTGTCGAGCGCAACTTTCTTCATTGAAGACTGACTTGATATAATCCGTACCTCCGCATTTCAGACAATTTTGCGGAATCACCACAACATACATGCTGATCTTACTTGAGAAAATATTTCTGCCATATGGCCTTGTAATGGTATCCTCTCGCTTGTTTCCGCCAACTTGCTCGAGCAATAACGGCCAAGCGGACTTGTCGGGTGTAGTCATACTAACAGTCCTTCTCATGCTTTCACAGCCTACCTACGCTACATGAACTTTTCCCCTCTCTGCTTCTCGAAAGCTCCCAGATTGTCCCTGGAAGAACATCAACAGATCCTCCTGACGATGAAGCATTATGAGCTAGCCACGATCATGGACAAGGAGATCATTCTTTCTCTACCAATCGATGCGACACTTTGCGACAGTATCGGAGGGAGACCTCTCTCGGACTGGTATGGCGACCAGTTCAACAAAGCAAGGTCGCCTCTGTCCGAGAGAAGTCCTTGAATCTGGATCCATGTTCTGCATCACGGAGCAGCTCGAACATCTGCCATACCCTCCAGCTCTAGCCGAACCGTTGTCTCCGTAAACACCCCTAGTGGACTGCAGCAGATATCCTGCGTAGACGTTTCTACTTTCAATTGTCTCTCGTTCATGTCATCTGTTTTGGACTGATGTCATTACAAAGTCTTCGCAACTATTACTCACAGTCAAAACACGACGACTCATCTGGTGACTTGCTCGTGGCCGTCAAACGAATTTCCGTTGTTGTTGATTCCATGCCTACAACAGTGATGGAACAGGTAGCAGACCAAGGTACGCGAGATCCTTCATCGCTTCTCCATACAAGGCCACAGCCACTGCACACCAGGTGGATAGTTTTTGAGCATCATGTTATCGTTGACCAAGAGCTCCTAGGTATGTCAGTCGGTCAGGTGTGTGTTGTACCGTTGAAATGGATTTTCTTCTGAACAGTTCTACAAACGGAGTATATCTCCCTACGACGAACTCGGTCTTCCTGCGCCTGGCCAGCATATATTGTCATGAGACTTGGACAAGTTGATCATGTGCTGTGTTATATGCATGACTGGCCATGAAGACTGCAAGGCTATGAGAACGGTCTGCCCAAGTATGCGCTGTCATGGCTGTCGTACTCGTCCGTCCTATGCCGGTCATAACGTGGTCGTTTGTGAAGGTCATCTGCAAGTCATTTGGATATTGATTAAACAAGGCTGATTACTACACTTGTATATTTAATGTCAACATGTCAAACCTGCCACATCACAACAAATTGCGTAAGTGTGCGTCTTGCCATCTTCCGCAGCAGGGCAAAGAAACCGTTTACAACAAACAAAAAACAGATCAACAATAAGATCTTCGACATTCCCGTTGACGCCAAACACACAAGTACTTGCTAGAAGTAGTGATTACAAGTACATCGGGACACCGGCCCGTCCTGATGAAGAAGAATAAGAAGAAGAAAAAAAGTCGACGGCTCGTGGATGTATGTTGCATTTGATACGAACCACACCTGCTCGTCGAGATCTGAAACTCTCACGGGGATCGACTTTTATATACTTTGATACCTGGGATAACTTTGATACCTCGATAGCTCCCGCGAAAACGTGATTTTCCAAAGACCAAAGTCAAAAAAGCTAGGAAGAGAGAGAGAGGCAGAGAGAGCTTCTTTTTTGAGACAAGAGCTTGCGAGAGCTTGAAGATGGGACCCCGCATTCGGATGTGCAGAGCTGTATACCGAGGGAAATGACCCCTCCTTGGAACCTTTCATGCGATAATGTCGTCGTCGAAACTGCACTTGCGGTTTTCTTTTGATACTATCTGTACATACTCGTTCGACGTACCTATCTATCAAATTTATCCAAGAATAACATATAAAAAAAACGAACACGAATCAAGTATTTGTTTCATCATCCAATCGTAATCAGTTTAATTCGGGCTCAAAAGTAGACGAGCAATGGCGTCGGATCTACCTTTCAAGGTACATCGCATCAAAATCCGGCATTTACAGCACCAATGCTTACTCCAAACAGTTGAACAACCCGGATATCTTCCGCAACAAGTCCCTCGTCAATGGCGAATGGGTTGACGCTAAGTCAAAGAAGACATTCGACGTTTATGGTAAGTTCTTCAGCACAAGCCGGGTCACCCCTCCGACCAAAAACATGAGCAGCCCAAAATCAGGGTCACTGCTCTCTTCAACCTAGAACTTCAAACTCACAGCACTTTACTCACCAGATCCCGGCAATGGAAAAGTCTGGACTACGGCACCGGACAATGCTGCCGAAGATGTCGATGCAGCCGTCAAAGCCGCTCACACCGCTTTCGAAAGCTACAAGAAAGTGAATCCGAGGACCAGAGCACAATGTCTGTTGAAGTGGGATGGCCTGATTCGCGAGCATCGTGATGATATTGCAAAGATTGTCACGTATGAGACTGGTAAGCCTATTGCCGAGTCGCAGGCTGAGTTGGACTATGCTCTGGGTTTCACCTGGTATGTTATCTATATATCCACTGCCTGTGAGTATCGGGGACGAGTGACTGATGAATATTTACAGGTGGTTTGCAGGCGAGGCAGAAAGAATTCAAGGCACAGTTCAGACTCCTGCTGCACCGAACCGAAGAGTCTTTACCGTCAAACAACCTATTGGAGTTGCCGTAGCTCTGGTCCCATGGAACTTCCCAATCGCCATGATCCTCCGTAAAGCTGGTGCAGCATTGGCAGCAGGGTGTACCATGATCGTCAAGCCCTCTCCAGAGACACCTCTTTCGGTCCTGACTCTGGGTCTTCTGGCCGAGAAGGCTGGTTTCCCAAAGGGTGTCTTTAATGTGCTGACCACCAGTCTGGACAATACGCCTGCATTGAGTGAGGAGCTTTGCAGACATCCTTTGGTCAGGAAGGTCACCTTTACCGGTAGTACCAGAGTGGGCAAGCTTGTTGCCAAACTGTGTTCCGACGGACTGAAGAAAGTGACGTTGGAACTGGGTGGAAACTGCCCTTTCATCGTGTTTGACGATGCAGACTTGGAGCAAGCAGCCACAGGTAAGTGACCCTTCCTTGCTTTGATATGTTTCATCACCTTGGCAGAGAGGCAAGCAGAAGCTAACACATAAACAGCACTCATGGCTCTCAAATGGCGCCACGCAGGCCAAGCCTGTATCACGGCCAACCGCGTCTACGTCCAAAAAGGTATCGCTCAGAAATTCAGTGCCCTCATGCTCGAAAAGACCAAATCCCTGGTCATCGGCCACGGCAGCGACCCCAAAACCACCCTGGGACCCGTGACAACCCCTCGCAGTCTCGACAAAGCCGACTCCCAAGTCAAAGACGCCGTCTCCAACGGCGGCAAAGTGATTCTCGGCGGCAACAGGAAGAAAGACGGCGGTGTCAACGGAGGTTACTTCTTCGAACCCACCATCATCGAAAAGGCCAATTCGAAGATGTTGATCGCGAGTGAAGAGACTTTTGCTCCCGTTCTTGCGTTATTTGAGTTTGATACCGAGGAAGAGGCTGTCAAGAGGGCTAATGACACTAGTATGGGTCTTGCGAGTTACTTCTTCACCAAGAACATCGATCGTACGTGGAGGTTGTTGGAGAATTTGGAAGCGGGTATGATCGGCATGAACACAGGTGAGTTTTGAGGCCATCTTTTGCTCTTCGTGATTTGCGTTCGTTAAGCTAATACTTTTTGCGTCCTAGGCAATTCGTCAGCTGCAGAGTCGCCATTCGGAGGTATCCTTGAAAGCGGTTATGGTAAGGAGAGTGGAAAGGATGTTGCTGTTAATGAGTATCTGATCACCAAGACTGGTACTTTGACTCTTGATGGACAGTATTGAGCTCGATTGGCAGCCCAATAATCTGTATTTTTTAGCTTTCTATGTTCGACTGTTAACTGCTTGTATATTGCCGCCATCATTATCAAATGATCGTATGAGGGAATAGTCCGTTTATTCCACTGTGGTCTGATTATTGTTCCTCCCAACGATGTTCACTTCTTCAACTGTTGGGTTTGTAGTTTGAGGTCGAATGTAAAGTGTACGTTCCGTTGCGGTCTTTGCCATTGGCCGCTCCGCATGATCTTGTGTTTGTCTCCGCCTTGTCGAAGCTTGTATACCACACAAAAAAAGCTTCGAACGAGATGTGACGAGCGAGTGCGCGACATTGACCTCCTTTTAATAACTATAAAATCCGACTCAATGCCCCAGCAAACCATTTCTTCTTCGACTTTTTCCTCCTCTTTCTTCGTTTGCAAGTCTGAAAGGTTTCTCAACGTTCTTTTTCTAAGAAAGCGAAAGAACAAAACAATGAAGCCGACAATATTCTTGTTGACTGGTTTGTTTGCCATTGGCTATGCGACACCTCCACCTCCAGAGAGTTTAGAGCTGATACACCGCAATCGTCCGTCGACCAAAACCAAGAACATCCTCGACGATGCCCCTCTCCTTATCACAGAAGACGCCCGGATGGCCAACATCTTCCCAAACACACCAATCATGGCCCGAGACATGGCCAAGAAGAGGAAAAGCTCCAAGACCGAGGACTCATCGTCCGAACCAACCGACTCGGCCTCGCGCGAGGAAATCTTGCGCGATAGACTAGGAAAAGGACCGTACGAGAAGAAAAAAGAATGTGCCTTGTCTCACACAAAGGTCTTCATCCAACCCTACGACCATCTAAACTGTAGTTCCAAATCCGGCTCTCGGGAGAGGACACGGTTGAAGGAGAAAGATTGTGTTACTTTGGACTTCCCGTTCAACTCTTATGAGATCGAACTCGGCAAAGTACACGATGGTGATCAGATCGAAGGACAAGGGTGCGAAGTTTTCGTCTACAGTGAAGTCAATTGTGACGGTGGAAAGATTGGTTATCACCATTTGAACGAACTGGGGTGCCAGAATTCGATGATGAGGATGTTCGATAGTGAGTATTCTAGGCCTTTGCAGGCTAGGAGTGCCAAGTACGTGTGTCCTGGATGGGGATACAGGGATGAAGTTATCAAAGGTCCGGAGGTGGTTCCTATCATGCCTCTTGGGGTACCGGATCTCATTCCTGAGGGGTTGGAGACTGCGCTTGATACTTCAACTTCGTCAAGTAAGACCACGTTGGCCTCGCAATTTTCGTTCGCTAATTCGAGTACAGTTGCTGTAGCTCCTGACTCCGGGAAGAAGTTGACTACTACCATAGTTGGCCCGCCTCAGAAGACTTCGATGTCTACGGTCCTGCAAGGCGCTCCGACCAGTCACAGGTCGACCAAAACAGTCATGATCAATGGCCCGCCATCTAGCCACCACAAGTCAAACAAGACTGTCATGATGAGTGGCCCGCAATCCAGCCACCATAAGTCAACCAAGACTGTCATGATCAGTGGCCCGCAGTCTAGCCGCAAATCGACCAAGACCGCCATCGTCACCCAAGATCCTGCCAATCCAAAGACTCTCTACAGCACCGACTTGGTCGAAACTAGATATGGCTCGGCAACTCCAACAGTCAAGGTATCCTCTCAATCTCCCGCCAGAAAGACAATCATCGAGACGCTTGTCCGATTAACGATCAAGTCTTCAAACAGGCCACCTGTTGTCTCCACCGTGACTGGTACTAAACCGACTACGGTTGCGACTCACAAGGTGACCGTCATTGATAATGTTGTGAGCTCATCTCTTGAGAAGCAGGGCAAGCCCACAGTCTCTTGCACGACTTTCATGTCCGGGGGTCAGACGTACACCAAAACCCAGACCATCCTTTGATGCTGGGGCTATCGTGGTTGCAAGTCAAAATGTGGTGACAGACGAAGTGAGATGACAATGGTGCAGTTTGGTGGCGGCAGTTGGTGGTGGTACTTGGGCAGCTTAGAAACAGTTTCGTGTAACCCTCGTTGTAATAGTTTTGCGTATTTTATGATGACCTTTGAACTCAAAAGAGGAAGGTTCTTCATCAAATTGGGATTGTCAATGCGTACCAAAATTTGGATCAGTCAGCAGTCAATGACCACTCGTCGTCGCCACTGTTCCGCTGCCAGCCTTTCAATGGACCATTTCTGGCTGTGAACTTTGCGTTTTGCCTTTCGCTGGCGAGATGGCTTGTCTTGATGCATGCATATGTCTTTGCTGACAAGGCAGTAACAATGGCAGGATTGGCTAACGCAGTAGCGACTTTCAATGCCAAAGCCCATACAGAACGACGAGAGACGGCAGAAGCACCTCTCGGATCGCCTTGCTTCCTGCCTTGGAGTGAGCCATTAATAAGAGTTTCTTGTTTGGAGCCATAAGTCAAAGACGATATGTTGGAAGGTACGAAGGAGGCACCATCTTTATTGGCAAAGCGTCGGCTGAAGACGAATTCGCGAGAGGTGGGACAGACAGTGAAGGGACAGAAGGTATATGAGCCATCAGAAGCATGGCGTAGTGCAGCCAGACGTCCATCAGAGCCGAATGCTCGATGGCAGGCGTTAGAGACCAACTGACTTTGTGGTATGACCAGGGTGTTGATATAAGCGTTTGCAGGATGTATCAGCAGGGAGGTGACAGCAGAGAGAACAGAAGTGTACTGCTTTGAAGCAAGCTTGTCCGAACAAGACTTGGACAGTGTTGGAGGTGCATCAGGACGAGCAGGCTTTCGACGAACAACACCCAGAGTTCCGAAATACCCGCGACCAAAGAGCTCTGTGGAGGCTTGTTGGGGTGTGGCAGTCCAAGGAGAAGCGTCGTCTTGCTGCGCCATGGTGAGCTCCATGCTGGCATCCCCACAGGGAGCCTCACTACAGTACATGTGGATGGTGACAGTAGGATCAATGGTAAATGGTTGATGGCTAGAAGACGGTATAAGAACAGAGTCAGCAGCGGGGTCAGCGAGCAACAAAGCACACTGGTCAAGGAGAAAGCGATTGAAAGCTCTCAGAGCCAATATCTCGGCGTGACTGTCGTGTACGACGTTACCATGCAGACTTGGGATCTTGTCACGGGGCAGACATTTCATGCCTGTTGCTAGAGCAGCACATGACAGAGTGCCTTGACCGGATTGGAGCACAATGCCTGCTAATGGCACCCATTCTCGTCGACCTGCTTTGAGCTCCAAAGACGAGTGTCGTGGCTTGCGGTGAGCAGGGAGGGCATCAAAAGCAGCCAGCACGCAGTCTGCTACGGCATCCGCATGTGCAAGACCATCTTTGCACATGTTCGTGTCACGGCTAGCAACGTTGGAAATAAGAGATTTCTGATTTCTGATTTCTGATTTCTGATTTCTGATAATTAATCGATTTGATGTTTCCATTTGACGACGCGTTGTGGGCGTCATTGTCGTGTTGCTGCACGCGGGCTCCTATGACGTCGACCAACATGGACGGATGATCGCAGCATCGATTACTTTTGTTTCCCTGCATTATTATTTACAAGAATATTTCCCAATTGCTTACATTTCCTACAGAGGGGAGTGGCGCGATAGATGCCTCCGTTTGTACCGCGCAAGAGGCGCACTCCTTCACCCGAACCCCCGCCGGCGAAGCGAAGAGAGACGACCAGTGGCAAGAAAGCGAACAACAATACCACCAAAAGCACAAAAGGCACAAAAGGCACAAAAGGCACAAAAGGCACAAAAGGCACAAAAGGCACAAAAGGCACAAAAGACACAAAACCCAAGAGCAGTGTCTTTGATGCGGTCGATGCCCCAAAACCCACGGCGACTGCTGAAGAGGCGAAAGCCTTCTTTGCTACCATTGGCGACGGCGAGAGCGACGACGACGACGACAGCGACGATGAATCCGACAGCGATGATTTTGAAGATGTGCCCATGAATGCGCAAACAAAAGACGACGACGATGGCGAAGGCATGGACTGGGAGGATGCCGTTGCGCCTCCTCAGAACAACTACGACGACAACGACGACGACAGTGCAATACAAGACGTCAACATTTCGCTCAACGAGGACGGCAGTCTGCTGGCCATCCAAGCCCAACAGCAACAACAGCAAAACTCCAAGAAGGCCCCTTCGAAACGAGAACGCCAGGCCCGCATACGAGCACACTGCATCCACGTACACATGCTGCTCTTCCACAATGCTGTCCGCAACTCATGGCTCAACGATGCCGAACTACACAAGATCCTGCTGGACTCTCTTGCTCCAGGCGTCAATCACGAAATCGACCAATGGAAGGTCAACATGGGCATGAAGCAGCCAGAACCCAAGAAGAAGCAAAAGGGAAAGACCAAGGACAAGAAGTCTCAGCGAGACTGGGGTCACAACGCTGATAGACTCGAGCCTGGCGTGCCCAATTTGAGCAGTGGAGATCCTCTCTTACGTCTTCTCAAAGTTTTGACTGCCTACTGGAGGAAGCGTTTCACCGTGACTGCTCCTGGCTTGCGCAAACAAGGATACATGCCCCAAGCACGCATCACTGCTGACGTCAAAGCCTGGTCCAAGAACAGGTCCGATTTCGAGCGTCATGGCGAACGTTTAGAGAACATTCAGGCCTTTCGCCAGTGTGCCAAAGACCTTTCTGGATCCCGAGATGTTGGCGCCCAGCTATTCACCGCTCTAATCAGAGCTTTGGGCGTAGAAGCCAGGATGGTTGCAAGTTTGCAGCCTGCCGGTTTTGGCTGGACCAAGTACGAGGACGCTGAGCCTAAGAATCCTGCTGCACCAGAAGCTTCGATTGTGTCAATATCTGATGACGACAGTGAATCCGCCGAGGACATTGCAAAGACAGAACCCAAGAAGAAGTCAAAGGCTCCACCGAAAAAGTCCTTGAAACCTGAAAAACCAGCTCGCAAGTCGTCCCGAAACCCCAAGACGATAGTATTGGATGGCGATTCGAGCCCCTTGTCAAGTGTGCCCTCCGATGAGGACGAGGACGATGCTTCGGTCATTGATATTACTCCCTTGCCAAAGATTAAGAAGAGCTCTAAGCACAAGAAGTACGACCGTGATTTGAAGTTTCCTCATTACTGGACTGAAGTCCTCTCACCCATCTCCAACACCTACATTCCGGTCGACTCCATAGTGCTATCTACCGTTGCGAGCAATCAAGATCTGCTTGCTACCTTCGAACCGCGAGGCAAGGCTGCAGACCAGGCGAGACAAGTTATATGCTATGTCATTGCTCATAATGCCGATGCGACTGCAAAAGATGTTACTATCCGTTATCTCAAAAAGCACCAGTTGCCAGGCCGAACAAAAGGATTTCGAATGCCTGTCGAGAAGATACCTATCCTCAACAAACGTGGCAAAGTCATCAAATATGAACATCACGACTTCTTCAAGCGTATCATGGTTCCGTTTGAGCGTCCGAAACAGAAGCGTACCCCAGCCGACGATCATGAAGAGTCTACTGACCTCAAGCCCTTCAAACCGGCCACCGAGAAAGCAAAAGTCGAGACTGAATCGTTGCAATGGTATAAGCAGAGTGCCGAGTTCGTGTTGGAACAGCATCTCCGCCGCGAAGAAGCAATACTGCCGAATGCCAAGTCTGTTCGCAACTTTACACATGGTAAAGGCGACAAAGCCAAAACAGTCCCTGTCTTCAAGCGGTCTGATGTTGTCAACTGCAAGACTGTCGAATCATGGCACAAAGAAGGTCGACAGATTAAGGTCGGTGAGCAACCACTAAAGATGGTGCCAGTACGCGCCGTCACCTTGATCCGGAAACGTGAGATGGAAGAAGCAGAGCGTGAGACCGGAGAGAAGCTCAAGCAAGGTCTGTACTCTATCGATCAGACCGAGTGGATCATTCCTCCACCCATCAAAGACGGTGTCATCCCTAAGAATGCCTTCAACAATATCGATGTCTACGTGCCTTCCATGGTCCCCAAGGGTGCTGTCCACATCCCTCTACGCAGCACCGCTCGTATCTGCAAAAAGCTCAATATCGACTACGCCGAAGCTTGCACAGGCTTTGAATTCGGCAAACAACGTGCAGTCCCAGTCATCACCGGTGTAGTCGTTGCAGCAGAGAATGAAGATGCAGTCATTGATGCCTGGGAGATCGAGGAAGCGGAAAGAAAACGCAAAGAAGACGTAAAGAGGACAACCGCCAACCTGGCTTTATGGCGCAAATTCCTCATGGGTATGCGTATAGTCGAACGCTTGCGGACGGACTACAGAGACCGACCAGAAACAACCGAAGACATCAATCCCTTTGTCAATCGTGACAAGCAGAAAAAAGAGCCCACGCAGCCGAGAGATGAAGAAGCAATGGGCGGTGGCTTCCTGCTGCCCGAGGATGAAGAAGATGAACAAGGGAAAAAAGACACTGGCGACATGGAGTTGGATCTTGGCGGTGGCGGTTTCTTGCCTGATGATGGCGACGAAGAAGAAACGAAGCCAGTGACAAGTTCGCATTTCATGCCAATGTCACTGCAGTCCGCTCTTCGACAGCAGAATGACTTGGGTATGAGTGAAGAAGAAGATGTCAATGAGGAAGATCAATCCGAACAAGACATCAAGCCGGTGCAGCGACGCAAACCCGCTACGAAAAAGGCTGCCGCAGCAAGACCGGATAACAAGGCAAAGCCCAAAGCAACTCCAAAACGACCCGCAAGGAAATCACAGAAACCCGTCGTGTCAGTGTCCGAAGGAGAGGATGAAGAGGATGAGCCATCAGACTCTTCACTATCAGAACTCACCGATGCCTCCGAAGACGAAAAGCCTTCGAGAACTTCGAAGCCCAAATCCTCCGTCCAAGTCGTCATTTCACCAAGGAAACGTCAAGTCAAGAAAGAGATCAAAAGCCCTTACTTTTCGCATGAAGAGATGGAAGAGGACGAAGCTGACGATGGTGAAGGCAGTGAGAGCGAAGAGGTCGTTAAGCCTAGAATGACGACTCGCCGTACCAGAGGTAAAGCTTGAAAGCCGTGAACGATAGCGATGGATTATGAGCAGAGAAGTGCAGACGATAAACGATGTTGATACCCATGGATGTTGTAAGATAGAAGAATATCACAAAATGACATGATATCATGGCTGTTTACAGCAATGCAAAGCAGCGTTCCCACCTTAACATTCTCTTGTCATTGTCCATAACATCTATCGACCAATTCATAGATGTATACACAATCAAGCTACCCATCGAATTGATTTTGGAAAAGCTATCGCTACCAGCTCCAACAGGACTAAATGTCCACTGTGGTCCGATCCACGACTTGGGCTGCCCTCCTTTACAGGTCGTTGTTGACGCGGACCTGTCGAACAACAGCTATCAAGACAAAGTCGTCTCCCTGTCGCCTTGCACAACGAGGCCATCATTTCCTGCAGACAAAATCCAACCCCTCGAGCGTCATTCATCGACCCTTCACTTCCACTGCCAACTTCAAGATACCACTCCCATCCACAGAGCGCAACCTTAAGACGGTGCTTGACCTTGCTGGCCACGACAAGTTCGGATTTGTCATCTATCGCACCAGCTACAGCGCCGAGTCAGACGTCCTCTGGCCACGATTTCAGCAACTTCTACAGGATCGCGCCCGTCTTCTCATTGCGGACTCGGACACTCCCGAGCTGCTCGGTCTCTTGTCCTACCGCTTCGTCGATGACCGTACCCGTCTCGATGGCGCCTCCGTCACAACCTTGCGCAACTTGTTCGACGCCTGGCGCCGATCTCCAGAAGCCCGGGCTGAGCAGCCGCACGCTGTAAGCCCCGTCTATCCAAGTTTCACACCACGTTACAATTACTTCGTCCGTGCCGATGCCGAGGTGCTACGCAGTGTTGCGCAAGATGCGCCAAAGCCCCCGGGGCTTGATTTCGACGGCGAGGGCTTTGTGGATTTCATCGACGCAAACTGGGAGTCGGCGTGGGACGGCGCGGTACCTGAAGGTGCCAGGTACCCGCCTCTCGAGGGCTGCGAGGAGGAGAATGTGGGGTGGATGAGGCTGGCGTCGTGGATGATGGCGACTGACGCTTACGACACGTTCTCTACAGATTCCATCTGGTATGCCTTGTATCAACGACCACCGCAGGTCGTCAATCATTAATGGGCATACCCGCGGCAAGGCTAGTGTGCAAAAAAGGGGGTGTGTCTTAATTCAAATTGTAAAATCAAGGGCAAAAAGTCGATAATACATACAGCAGCAGGGATTCCCACGTGGTCACCCACCGTAGTACTAATCTGCCGTTCAACTGCTTATGTATGGCAGAGCGGACGGGATGCCCAGTTTTCAGCTGACTGTGGCCGTATGTGCTTGTAATGGAAAACCAACAATATATATAGCTGTATTGTTTGTAAAGAATGAAGAGAACACCAGTGCAAGCAGCTATGGAATGCGATACAGGAAAGCGAGTACGTGAGTTGCTTCCGGACAGTCCAATAGAGCAACGTCTCACATCCTCGTGCCAAATCATCGCTTAGCAACACATGACCCGACAATAGCTCAACTACGCCGCACTGCCACCCACGCCTCTATACCTCTCAACAATTTGTCCAACCATCCCACCAATACCCCTCGAAGCAGCGAATTTCTCCCCCAACACATCAAACAACTCACAGGCCACCTCTAAATCCTCAATCGCACGCAGACGCTCCAAAGAAGCGGAAAGCTTCTCCGGCTGAACCGTGACCGAATAAATCAATGCTATGACAGCGTTGTAAATGGTGAGCAGAGTCAACCAATTGAACGCAAGACGCTTTTGCAGACGCATACTGTTTGCATGACGGATAGCCATTGCTGCCGCTTCGGTGAGGATGTTGACTCTTTTGATGTCCAAGGTTGGGAATAATGGTGATGGACGATATAGTGCTGTCAGATGGGTATAGAAATTCAGGTCGTACCAGGTTGTACATCCGTGTGGGACTTTTGGGTGCAAGTTTGGTGATGGAAAAGGTATGTTTTGTCGCCAAGTTAGTAAGTCTTGGTGTAGTTGGTCTGATACTTGTTGTTTTTGGGTTGCGGAGTAGCGGGATACTACACGTTTGTTGTAGACTTTTGTTGCGATGTCGTTGGCGATTTTTCGGAGGCGGAGGATGTGTTCAGTTATGGCCATTGGTGGTTTGCAGAGGATGCTTCGATGGCTGTTGAGGTTGTGGTCCAGTTCATCACATGCTTCGATGGTAAAGGACTGAGTGTGGTCAGAACCGATACGAATGACCGGATATCGGTGGCAGAGAACTTACCGAGATGTCGATATCGTCCTCGTGGATAGCAAACGGTCTACCTAAAGTGACGGACACCAGTCTGACACGGATCTTAGTGCTGGAAATAGGTTGAGGTGGCTTCCGACCATAGTCTTACCGATCCATCATGTATATCGACAGGAACAGTCGCTTGCGCCTTACGGTCTGGCCCTCTGGCAATCCTTGAGAAGTCGAGTCGCAATGGAGTCCCATACCCAGTGCTAATCGTGCAGCAGTACCTACAAGAAACCAAGTATCTAATTAAACAGACTAAGTCAGCCAAAAACTTGTGCATAAGCTCTGAGTGGAGCCTCGTACTTGGACCTAATTGGTTGAAGAATGAGAATGATACTTGGAGCATAATAGCCTCAAGAGCGACCTTTCGTGTATCAGCAACCAGCAATACTTGATAACCAGATCTCACGTGCTCACAATGTCGCCGTGGTCCATCGAAGCATCAAAATATGTCATGGCCTTCTCATAGTAGAGTCGAGACACAGACTCTTCCGTCAAAGTGATTGAGGAAAGTGTAGTTGAGCCAATAGCCAGCACCATCCATATACGAAACATGGACGGTGGAGACAGCGTCAGGTTGTGCTCGGGGTCGGACGATATTGAGTAAATGTCTGACATGACCTCTTGTTGATGAAGGATGGGATACAAAGTGTGAGAATGGTCAAAGTAAAATGTAGCGAGGCGTAGCACCTCGGTCCGATCTGGCAGCTGTGCTATCTCGTTCTGTATTGAGCCATTGAATGAGGGCAATGCGTCGTCTCCCGCAAGAAAAGGAAAGTCGACTGCCTGATCGAAATCAAAGTACATGTTATTGACGAGTTCGAGATGCAGGTTTGTGGCACCTTCCATGGGAACAGAATTGCCGTCTATGTTGGGGCTGAAGACGAAGTCCCTACCATCTGGTGACAATCTTCGAAGCACTGCCTGGGTAAGTTTTGCGAATGTCAAACCAGAGACGGTGCCTAGATAAGGCTCTGCTACGGCTGCTAGAGACACATCTCTCAGGTTCTGTGCGAGGGTCTCCCGAGCATGACGAGACGGATCTTGTGGTCCTCCATCCGATTGAGATACTATAGTGGGCAACTGCTCGGTGTTGACATCGTCATTACTACTATGTATCGAGGTGTGCTGATCAGTGGGAGCCAGGCCAGTATCTTCCGACGAGACTCGGTTTACGATTTCGTTAAAGTTTGTGTTCAACATAGGCCGGGAAGCTCCAGAAACATGCCGGTTCACTTGATATTGGCAAGTGTTGTGCGATTGTGACGTGCAGATGGCCTGATGACCTTCCAACTCGCGTATGCGCGCTTCGAGACCCTGAACGAACCTGTACGTAGTCAAATCTGAGGCCCATGTTGTACTACAACATTGACAGAGACCTACGCAACTGGATACGTCGCACTGTCATGGTCTTCGTCGGCAAGACTGCACGATTGATGCACGGACGCGCAATTGCCGCATTGTGGGAGGACTCGATCACACTTCTTCTTGCGCCGATGACACCGTGAGCAGGAGATTTTGGCACGCGCTGAGACCGATACACGAGGTGCACACGGCATGGCAATGGCAACTGATAGATGTTGTCTCACTCAGTAACATTATTGTTGATGGCTGGGCAGCTACCTCCTCGGTATGTCACATCGCCTATCTGCTATCAAACGACCCCAAAGAGCCTTCCATCCAGTCCCCGCAATATCAACCTCTGTGCCCCGCATCAGATAGGCGTGGGGTTAGATGGACTAACAAAGACCGATAAGACCCAATCACACAGACTTGATGTCCTCCTTGTAGTGCTCTTCCGTCCGCTTGAATGCCGACTGCATACACTCCTCCATCGTCGTCTTATCGCGTGGGATAAGTCTGACCTTGAAATCACGCGGAATTGCGACCAGTGCGGTCTTGAACTGATTGTAGTCCACATAGTCTGTGTTGGGAGGCTCAGACTCAGACGCAACGATCTTGTAGGACGACAAGATGCGAATGAGAGCTGCATACAGTAACCGTGTGGCAATCAATTGACCACTGCAAGCTCGAGTTCCAGCACCGAAAGACAAGTGAGCTTGCGATGTCAAGATACGCTCCTGGAAAGGGCCCATGTCATTCGCTTTCGTGATGGGCTCGAGCCAGCGCTCGGGATTGAAAATTTTTGCATCGGAGCCAAAGTGGTCGACATCGTGATTGCCAGCTTGTGCATTTACCAGAATCATCGTCTTAGGTGGTATAACAGCACCATTCCAGTTTACCTCGGTCACGGTCCGACGTGGTAGACTCATAGAGCTCACAGTGTAATAGCGACCGGCTTCCTGAATGATCGCCTTGAGGTATGGCACCTTCTCTTCCTGGGAACTGTTCTGCCATGCATCACGAATATCTGGATAATGACGCTTGATGTCGGCATAAGCACGTTCCTGAAAGATCTGTCCCGCTGGCGTACAAAGCGAGCCTAGACACGAGGTCAAGGTCCCAGGAATAGTCTCAAATCCACCACTGACCAAGGATAGACAGATCGATGATACTTCGACCCCGGTCAACTTGGTCTCCTCATCCTTTAAGATAGCAGCGCTGATGCACGGCTTGTCGGTTCCTTTCTTGATCATCTCGCGGACTTTGTCAAGTAGTAGATTGAGATATGCATCACGTCGGAGACGAAGGTCTTTGGATCGAGCGTTCTTCTCGTTGTTGGGATGATATCGAAGTGCTGGAACATAGTCTTGCATGTTCTCCGATGCACTGCGTAAGAGAGATATGGCGGAGCCCACGTGCAAGATTTCACGAAGAAGTTCGTCGTACGTATCATCCATCCGTATCCCATAACACAAAGTCAAAGTCGTATTGAGAGCATATCGTTGGATATAAGGCCTGATACTGATTTCCACGCTAGAGTCGGAGAAGTTGCTGTCCTTGTGCATGTCCCTTACGATACAGAAACTCTCTAAATCGAACATTGGATGGTAGTTGCGCATCGCCGGTCGAGAAAGGGCTGTGCCAGCTGCCTTGCGCTTGTTCTTACAACTGGAGTCCCAGGGGCTGCTTCCAATTGTGAAGCCTTGTGTACTGCTGATGACTCCATGGAAAGTGTAAAGCTTAGGGCGGTCTATGACTGCATTGTGATGTTTGACTAAAATATCACGGCAGGCCTCGAAAGAGTTGAAGACAACGGCTCGAGTATTCCCCAGCTTGATCTGGAAGACAGGCTCATTATATTGACGCCACCACTTTTCGCAAGAAGAAGCGTGATCTTCTCCGAGTTTCAGTAGATGACCGAATATAGGAATCGCTCCTGGAACTTCTGGTATGCCCTTGATGTATTTGATATCTGTACTGTATGCCCACTTCTACAACATTAGTCGCTGCTGTGGCTCAGAACTTGTCTTGTATGCTTACATAGATCAACAACAATACCAAGCCAATAACAAACACTCCGATGATGTAGGCACTGTTTGCATAGAAGATCCCTGAGGATAGAGCTTGAAGTGCCGGCATCCTTTTCGACTTGACTGTAGGATTGAGCAAGCTGGCATCGACATGCGAACGGAACTATGCTGATATATGACAGTGTCACACAAGGTGGAGAAATACGTCAACGGATAAAGGCCCATTCAGAGCCTTAGGCGGGACGACCGATAGGACACTGGCTAAAATCTCTTATGCCGCAAAGTCGTGTTAAGCAATCTAGAGGTAGAGTGTTCTACATTGAAAGTGAAACAAGGTAGAAAATGCCGACCAGGTGATCTTTCCCTGTCGGCATGTCCGATACCACTGACTATGGGGCTACGATAAGCTTTTCGATATGGCTTACAAATGGTCAATCCATTCAGAAGTTGTCCCGTCAGTCGCCATCGTGTATATCACTGAGACAGAGTAAGACTATGAGGGCATGGATGAAGAGTGGAATAAGGTGTCTACAAGTCGGGCGGTAGCACCTGTTAGAGCGACAATCGGAGTCAACCGCGGTTCGTGGTAGAGATCAAGGGTATTGCTGTCTCACCAGAGTGATCAGTCCGACGACTGGCAAGAATTGTATATGAGACTAAAATCTGCTGAAACCCGTGCATCCGAAAGTGTTTAGCCTGCGTATTGAACACATGCCATGATTTCCCGTCAGCCTCCACTACTCAAAGATTTTGGTCAGCACCCGTCCGACCCTGCTGGGCGTCTTTGGAATGAATTTAGCCTCATAAGCATCAATGTCTTCCTTCAAACCACCCAGACTCAGATCAGCGGTACCGGGCCAGACATAGGTGCTTTTGAAGACCACTTTCCAGAAGACGAACGCTAAAATAAAGAATCCGATCATCGCATAGGTCAGGAAGAACCACATTACACTCCATTGCCCTTCCAGGAAAACATTGTATCCTCCCGCCAGGAGCATGAAGAGAGTACCTCCCATGGCCAAGTACGACGTGTATGGCTGGAATCTGCCTTTATATGGAAGCGTATCTCTGGAGATTCCTTGTTTTTTGAGCGCTGCAAAGAAATGACGGTACGTCAGTGCTGTGAATCCATAGTTGAGCATTTGGCAACACGTGACAAGATCCACGAGATAGGTCAAAACCACCGCAGAAGAGCTTTTGACCTGGAGGAAGGCAAGTAGGCAGAAACATAACGAAAAGCAGAGAGCCCATATCGGGACACCTTTTTTCGTGCAACGAGAGAAAATCCGTGGGGCATGGCCTTCCAGTGACATCCCGTACAAAGTTCGAGCAGAGGAGTACAAGAGACCATTGCCAGCACTCAAGATGGATGTCATGATAAGGGCGTTCACTAAACTGGATAGACCATAGATCTTGAGTCTCTGCATAGCGATAATATAAGGTCTAGATTCACGTTTAGAAAGGTCTCTCATGGGAAGGCATAGAGTTGAACTTACGATGCAGCGCCTGTGCCACTTCCTCCGACATCACCACCAAGTATTGCCAAGAGTGTGGGATCGTTGTAGGGGATGACAATTCCCATACACAATGCAGAGCCCACAAAGAATACCAGTAGTCTCCAAACAAACGATCTGAAGGCAGGAGGTAGTACCTTGCGAGGGTTCTCAGTCTCTGCTGCTACTATCGCTATGTATTCTGGACCAGTGATACTTCCGTTTGTAAGCAACTAAACAACAAAAGTGCGGAAAGGACCATATTCAGTACTTACGAGAAGCTTGCTTGATAGAGGCAAGAGAGTACGCCCAAGAACTTTCCAGTTCCACCAGGCTCCAAGTGTTCGACGAAAGCTCCAGGGTTCTTCCAATATCTGAAGCCATACGCATCATGGAGGGGATTGCCGCCCACCATAGTGATAAAGGTGAAGAAAAACAATCCGATCACCAGGAGGACCTTGAAGATGGACATGTAAAATTCAGAGATGCCAAAATATCGTACCGTGATCGTGTTGAGGAAGGCGTATACAACGATCATCGCCACGACGACTGCTTCAACAGGTACTTTGTCCGTCCAGAAAGTGATCATTATGTTCATCGCTACGATCTCATATGGGACCAGGACACTTAAGTTGATGTATAGATTCCATGCCATGGCGAAACCAAGGGCATCGTCTACCCATTCGCCGCCAAATCGGACAAAAGGCGACGGTACTGGAAGGTAGGATACCATCTCAGCGAAGCACTCGTTCACAGCCCACATGACCCCTGCCCAGATTGCGAACGCGATGAAGAGGCCTGCAGGACCACCTTTTGGGAGAGCGGCGCCCATCTGTACATACAAAGCTTTCATGAAAGTCAGCCGTATTCCCGCCTAGTCGGATCTGTTCTTGGAGCACCGACATACAGGTACCAATAGCTCCGCCGATGGCAAACAGCTGAACTTCCTTACCGCGAAGACTCCGATGCAGAGATTGAGATCCAGCAGTAATGTCCGTGACCGAGCCCTGGATCTCATCTTCGTCGCTCTTCGATATTGGGCTAGTCTCCATAGACGGTCCTTGCTTGAGCTTTTCCATTGTCGCGTGAAATGTGTTGGAATTGAATCGAATGCGAGAATTTTCTCGAAGCTTGTAGAGTCGAGAGGCACGCAGAAGTGTGCATGATAGATACAGGAAGTGATGCTCAGAACATAGATATCTACGAGCGATAGTACCCCGGCGAGACAAGCCACACAAGCTGCACTCCGCAGAACTGTCTAACAGCAGCTCGACGCATTGCGTCAACCTATGGCTGTCCTTCCTAAGATAAAGTCGCCCGAAGCGTACAGAAATGGCTAGATAGGGGTATGTTAGTTGATAGAGGATGGTGGGGCTCAGCAAGAGGATTGTCGGACATTCCGTCTAGCGGGCGCTCCGATGATCCATCGAATCGGTGTGGTTGAAGATAGGAGTGCTGTTGCTAGAATTGAACTTGGCTCTTGTTACTACATGGGCTTCCAGGTCTTTCCTATGCCTGAGATAGTGGAGACGATAAACCCCGCATTCATATATAGTCAACAGCCGTGTCAATTAGCGGGCGAACGAATGGCCTGTCCGATAGGGACTGCGGTCAATCCTCGCGCGTAGTCATACGAAAATCGGAATCAATTATATCAGAACTTTATGTTCATAGTGAACATCAGATGGATTTTGGGCACTGATCAGTCCCTCATACCATGTCGACGCTCGAAATCGAAAGACTCTTCGGAGTGAAAGGCTACATAGCCGTCGTCACAGGAGGAAGCAGTGGGCTAGGCTTCATGATAAGTAAGGTGTGTAATGTTCTTACCAAGGATATGTAACAATTTCTCCGCGGATCTCCTTCTAAACAAGTTGTAATCGAGTACTAACAAGCAGATAACAAGGGACTTGTTACGAATGGTGTAAAGGTCTACATTGTGGCCTTGCCGACTGAACCAATTGAAGAAAGGGTAGCTGAGCTCAACGAACTTGGACGTTCTGCAGGTGGCTCAGCTTACGGGCAAGTCAATGACCGTCGTCTTGTATCGGCTTGACATCTAATGTGCGTTCCCAGATTTCCTTGCGACGTCAGGACAAAAGACGCGATTGCAGGGCTGGCGGCAGCAATCAGTAGTCGAGAAACTCATCTCGATGTACTGATTTCTAACGCCGGTATAAGACGAGATCCACCGACTTCTTGCAATGTTCTGTCAGCTTCATTGTCCGAATTGCAAGCCTCCATGTGGTCGTCGCGGCACTCAGATTGGGCCGACACGTTCTGTGTGAACACGACGGCGCATTATTTCTTGTCTGTAGCGCTGCTGCCGCTCTTGGCCTCAGCTTCGCAGATCAGCTTGAGCGATGGACGTCCAGGCAGGGAAGACGGTCGTGGTGCTATCGTATTGACGAGTTCCTGCGCCAGTATGCACAATGCAACAAACGTCGACTTAACCAGCTACGCTACAAGTAAAGCTGCGACAGATCATCTCGTCAGGCTGTTGGCCGCTAAGTTCAGTCGGTTCTACGTTCGAGTAATCGGTATTAATCCTGGATGTGAGTCCCTTGTCAATTATTCCGCAGGGTACTATCAGACTGACAGACGACAGTTGTCCCAAGCAACATGAATCCAGTCGGAGAAGCTGGCAACATGTTCAGCTCTCTCTTCGATCGCGTCCCTGCCAGACGGGCTGGAAACGAGGAGGATCTCGCTGGAACTATCATCTATCTTATCAGTCGAGCCGGTGTATGTCATGCTCCTTGGCTTCGAGATGTCATCCTTCTTGCCTGTACAATTGCACCACACTAATTATTATGTAGGCATATATCGATGGAGTTTCTGTCTGTATTGACGGAGGTCGCATTCTCGTTGCAAACGGTCAGGAGTGATGTCGGGGTTTGGCAGAATGAAGAACACTTCATCATCTTCTGAGAGCGGTCGGGTGGGCATGTTCGGGAAGGACCGAGGTGAATTCGTGACAAGCTAAATCAGATATCATACTCAGCTTCTTCCTATCACTCCGTCAGCATATCAACCTTACTCAATCTGTATCGAAGTTCTAAATGATAGTGGAAACCTAGGACAATAATGTGCTAAACACTTGCCGGCTCTTTGTCGATCGACTCTGTTGAATAATGAGTCTTTCGCATGTGAAGTTTGCCAAGACCTCTTCGGTCATGAACCATCAGCGTGCAGCCGTTCTGCATCGTCGGCGTCGAGCGACTGTGACCATGTCGGACACCCCGACGTCGGCATCGGAGAGATCCACGCCTCTGCGGGGTGAGGATATAACTTACAAACAGAGCTGGGAACAGGCTGTACGTAATTGTAATAGAGGTAAGCAAAGACTATGAGATGTTGATAGCCATATCTGGCCGTTGGTATGTCAATGGGCTCATACATATGTATTAAAGCCGTCTTTCAAACAATAACCTTCGATTGATCCTCGTATCACAGCAGCAATTGACGCTGCTGGCACCTAGAGATGTTGACTCTCCTCCTATGCCTCGCTAGTCTTATAGCAGCAGCGTACCACTCTCTCATTGGGCCTTTGTATCTCAATCCCAAGAGCAAGATCCCTGGACCGAAGTTATTTGCTCTGACCAAATGGCGCCTGGCTCTGGAGGATTTCAAAGGATCAAGGACAAGGACTATCAATGAATTGCACGAGCAATATGGCCCGGTTGTGCGCATCGGCCCCGACGAGGTCCATTTCAACAGCCTGAACGCCCTTCGTACAATTTATGGAGCCGGAAGTGGTTTCGAGAGGACGTGGTTCTATCGCATGTTTGATGCATACGGAAAGCAGAACCTCTTCACTTTTCACACGGTCAAGGAGCACAGTGAACGCAAGAAACTGGTCGCCAACGCTTATTCTAAATCCCTGATGCTCAAAGGACCAGCGGCTCGTATGGTGCAGGACAAAGTCTCTCAGTATCTGGCATTGATCGAAGCACACGGCGATCAGCCAAACGAGATCTTCAGCACTCTCCATTACTTTTCCATCGATGCTATTACACATTTCCTCTACGGGCCCTCTTATGGTGGCACATCCGCAATGAAAGGTAACATTCAAGATCGTGCTCTGCTCAACGACATAATGGACCCGACCCGCCGCTATCTAAGCTGGTTTGCCGTACACCTACCCGCCTTGACGAAGTGGATGTACACCCGCCAGGGTCTGATGGAACGTATCATCAAGCCAGTGCTGCCCATGCAGAAGCCTACCACTTACACTGGAATCCGTAAGCATGCGCTAGAGGGCTTCCACAGCTTTCTGAGTGCGGCAGAGACCAAGTCAGATATTGCAACCATCGAACAAACTATCATATCTCGATTATGGACGTCGCATCAAAGCGTCAAAGGCTCCGCGCCTCATGCCTTGGACTCCCTTGATATTGCATCCGAATGCGCAGACCACTTACTCGCCGGCATTGACACAACATCAGACTCGTTAATGTTTTTGATCTGGGCGTTGTCACGGCCGCAAAACTCACATTTCCAGAAGCGACTCGTCGATGAAATTCGGGCATTACCCCACGATGCCTTTGAGAACGGTATGCCTAAGCTCGACGCCATCGACAAACTGCCTTATCTGGATGCGGTCATCCGTGAGACGTTGAGAATCTACGCTCCACTGCCGGCGTCTGAGCCTCGCTCTCTAGCAACTGATTGTGTCATTGATGGCTATAAAATTCCTGCACGCACTGTGGTCAACATGTCACCATACTCGTTACATCGTAACGAGCACGTATTCAACGATCCACTCAAGTTCAATCCCGACCGGTGGTTCAGTTCAGAGGACAACGTGGCAGTGATGAATCGCTGGTTCTGGGCCTTTTCAAGCGGTGGTCGGATGTGTATAGGACTTCAGTAAGCAACGCAACCATGAAACAATCTCTACTTTGCTAACATGAATCGAAGCTTGGCCATGTCGGAGATGACAGCATTAGTAGTTGCAGTTTATCGTGAGTACAATACAACCATTGCCAAGGGCTTCGAGGACAAGTCACCTGCGATTACCTCACGATTCGAGATGTTCTATGACGAAACTCTTCCGGAGATAGCAGTAAGTTCATAGAGCTTGCGAGAATCCGATCAGGGAGCTGACGAGTACTAGGAACACACATGCATGATTAGATTCACGAAAGCATAGCCGTAAGCACAAGAGAAAGTTAAGAACATCCTTGGTTCTCTTTTAGTAGATTCATTACATATCTATGATATATAGTATCTTACTATATCTTTCAAATGGCCTGTGCGTTAGTCGTAGATGCATGGGTGCATATCCTGCGACAGATACCAGCTGGCGTCTACCATTTCCACTTCCTTACCTCTACTGACCTCATCTATTGCAAAACATCTCACCCCTCTCTTCGAACGGACATAGATCACGACCATGATGAACCAGGATGTGGCTAGATTCTCTACTTTCTCAGCAGAGAATTGTGAAGCTCCTGGTGTAAGAGATCTTACTTGTCAGACTTGCAAGCAGCATCTATGTGTTCGACACTTACGACCACACACGTGCGCGGCAGATGCTGAGGTAAGTCCCATAACATTCTCATACTAGCTTGTCATTCACCTAAACATGCACTAGCTTACTGGGTGAGCCGGATTGAAGACGAGATCTCGCAGATTATCAACCAAATCAACGTGCCTGAGTTAGAAAGAGAGCATCGACCCTCAATAGGAACGTTGGGTGCTCTTTCAAGCCAAGCCACTATCATGACGCGATGATGGGAAATGCCAATTATCACGCCCGATTAGTTTTCGACGACGGAGATGTATGGCTTGTACGTTTCCCGGGAACGATCTTCTGCCACATTTCAAACCAATTGGTCGAATACTTCATTGCAAGCGAGTACGCAACCCTTAAGTTCTTGGAGCCCACCACAGTACCCGCCCCCAAAGTTTTCGATTTTGGGGTTGCCTCAGATGAGAACAATATCGTTGGCGTGAGTTACCTGCTCATGGAATGTCTTCCTGGCACGCCTTTCGACAGTGAGCTTTTGAACACAGATACTCAACTGCGCCAAAGTATCCTTGCACAAGTTGCAGAGATTCTGATTGAGATATCGAGATATCCTGTCTCGTCGACCGGATCACTGATAATGGAAGATGGTCACATCAGCGTCTCAAAAATGGCGAGCAATCGTTTTGTTCATCTCAATCCAGCTGGACCTTTTCCGGTGCATCTGACTACTTTGCCGCAATATCTGATCAATATCTCGACTTGATCGCGGATGGCCAGATACATTCTCAATACCCTACCGAAGCATTCGCATTCTATTCGCTCGCACTCCAAGAAGCTCGAAATTTCGATAGTTCAAACATCGTCAAGCCCGAAAAATTCTTCCTAAAACATGTCGACGACAAAGGAGATCACCTGCTAGTCAACCAGGACGGCATCATCACGGGAATCATAGATTGGCAGTTTGCTCGTTTCGTCCCTGCCATCGAAGCATTCGGTCCCTCATACCTCACTGCCAATTTTGACTGGCTCTACTCGAGAAACATCGGAATCACTGATCTTGACAAACGTCTTGCGAGAGAAGTACGCAAGCGAGGCGCAGATGACCTAGCCGGATACATGGAAACTAATGAATTTGCAAGGCGTTTCCATCATGGCCTCAGTGAAGGTCTTGCAAAGTCAGAGGCACGCGAGATACTAGAAGCTTGGCGAATAACCCTTGGACATGTCACGCCGTCGGATCTAGATCTCTGGGTTGCTGAAACGTGCGATAGAGATCCACGTTGGGAGAAGGTGTTGCAACTTTCACACAGTCTTGAAAGGTAATGAGAAGAGTTTCGGGCTGACAGATGAAGAAAGAATAATATTATGTAAATTTCCAAAACACAAGAACCCACGACATTGTTGCCATGTCTAAAGCCCTCGTCTATGAACCCGTGTAGATCTTTATCTCATGAACGAATACAGATGAGCAACGGCATTCATCAACGTGATTGTGCCAAAGACGAACAGAAAGATATGTTCGTTCTTGTAGTCGGTCAACTCGAGTCCCGATGAAATCGTCCTAGACGCCTCAGCACATAGAGACACGGATCTCAGAGTCTTTGCTTCGATTGGTGAGGGAATTATTGGAGGTGTCCAGGATGGACTCGCATCATCACTTCTTGTAGCATCACTCACACTTCGTTGATGTCGGAGGCTGTTGGCTTCGGAGCTCGCGCGTGCCCTCTTGAGCCACCGGCGGCCCCAGAACATGGTCATGGCTGGGACTCTCATCCTCGCATACTTCACATGTTCACCGAGACTCTCAAGATCAATTCTACGAAGGTCCAAATTAAGGTCAGAGAAGAGTTTGGGTAGTCGCTTGGTCAGCTCTTCGATGTGTCGATCGGTAAAGTCATTCATATGCACTCCTAGATTGAAGCGGAGCGTCAGATCGGCCATACCGCTGTGTTCGATGAGCTGGCGTTCGGTCATTTTACGCTTCTCTTTGTCTCGGTCGAGTGCGGCCAGCTGGATGTGACGAGAGTGGAAACCGAGACGATCGTGTAGATGTGCCGGGTTCTCTCTCCGGAACTGCATTCTGTTGATCGTTTCCATAAGGCACCAGACTGTGAAAGGCGTTCCTTGTGTCAGGCATTGTCTAAGTGCTTGTATCAATGCTGCGGTGAAGGAGGCCTTGCCCGGACCTGCTGTATCTCTATTATATCCACAGGCGGCAAGTAGCTGGTAAGCGCGATTGTTGCGTAAGCCTCCCTTGACAACATTACCGGCGAAGCAAGTGTCGAGTATTGCTAACACATCGGATGTAGCGTACGACTCCATCAGCAACTGTTCTGCGGTCTTCCATCCTACGTACGGCGCAAATGGTTCCATGTTGCCACTGTGATCATATTAGCGACCCGCTCACTAATTTGATACAGATAAAGCTTACGACCAGAACTCGAGCTCATTGGTTTTCTTGTTCCACTGGGAATGTCCTGTGTAGTAGACGATGAGAAGGTTGTTTGGCTTGTCATAGGCCTCGAGAAATGCTGACATGGCCCCAATCAACTGATATTGAGGCTTTTCATGCAGGGAGAGGACTTGGACTTCGTAATTGAACTCCTCTCGGAACACCTTTTCGAGCTCGCTGACCTGGTTGAATTTATGGGTCAGCTCTTGTCAAGTCAACTCAGCTCTTGTACTTGCTTACTTCTTCCCGTGTTTTCAGGCTATCCAATCGGGTTTCCCACTCGACTATAAGCACAGCGACTTGTGCGTAGCCGTCTGGGATCTCCATGTTTCTCCCGATTGCCTTGTTCCATGCCACTTGGAGGCGAGATGAACGTTTCTGCTCGTCGACCGCCCAAGGCATCTGTGGTGACTCAGGCAAGCGTTGTGCTTGCTCCATCGTTGCCTTGGTTGAAATGATAGGCAAAGAGGTGTTCGCAGCAACAGCGGAGTTGCGGTTGTGTGACAGAGGCTGGAGGGATGCTGGCAAAGGGACTGTGTCATGTGGCTCCATGTTGTTGAAATCTTCTTTAAGTTCTCAAAACTTGGAAGATAAGTTCACGACGACCACGACCACGACCCAAATCCAGCGATCGATTTAAACAGTGCACTAGAGTGTGGACTGTCCCAGAGACGCCCTGAAAATAATCAAACAGGAAGTCTCTGGCCACCAAGGAAATACTATTTTCTCGAAGGTTCAGACATTGGCATGGTCAGAAGTTCAAAGCTGATGAGATAAGTCATCTGAGTAGGTACTCTATCGTGGCAGAAGCCCAATGTTGGGTAAAATGCTACAGCGTCTCGTGAATGGTCGGGCGGGTGAAGAGAAGCGGAGGAGGAGGTGGGCACAGCCGTGTCTTCAAAGCCACCAATAACTCATGCATATCCCCGCCTGCACGTGTACCGAGTCTTCAAGGACCAAAGCCAACATACTCCACACCTGGTAGTCCGCTGCCTTGATACAAGTATGTACAGATTGTCTGGCTGCTTTAGACCTCTATGGCGGGGGTATCATCGACCTAAAGCTAGCCTTATGACCTCATTCAGGCTAGATCACAACACACCGATAGTGTGTTATCTGCGAGTTCGATACATGAAACATGGGAACCGGTGAGCTGACAGCGAAGATAAAAGACCTGAGGTTTCAAGGCGAGAAGCCCCAGGCTTAGCAGACTTGGTTAAAGACCTTGTCAAACTCTTATACTGTACGGCTTCGAGCAATCGAATTGCATCTCCTGGCAGCATATACGGTTCATCTTTCGATACACATCTATGTATGTAGACGAGCATACAAAGACCGACGAAGCTTCGGCCAGTGTTAGTATCTTCGACTGGCAATGAGATGTTCCTCAATGACCGTTGACATTCAACAGGAACACGAGGGGGACGGTCCACGAAAATCTCATGTCTCACCTGATATTAGAAAACTTGAGGTCCGTGTAAATCTGATGTCGTGAATTGCAATGCCTCGAGTTCGTACTAACTTCCACATTGTAGCAACCTCACCAATTTCGAGTCTCTTCCAAGGTCAAGAAGTTGGTCAAGGGTAGCAATCGGGATAGATATGAGACCTTCAATGTTGCGGAGCTTGGATATGGTTCGGGCGGGCGACCTTACTACAAGCTCAAGATACACGGGACAGACGAAAACTACAAGGAAGGAAGCACGGAGTGGTTCCCAGAAAGAGACCTCAGTAGGGCCCATTGATTGAGTACAGTAGGAACGGCTCCAGGTTCAAGACACTATCTCCCTGCGAGGCTGCGGCGCTTCGTAATGCAAATCACTATCGAAAGTGGTGGCAGTGTGTGGCTATATGTGGATTCCTTCGGGCATACAGTACAATATGCGGCTAGATGATTTTCGGGCAAATTGAACGAAATGGTTTTGACGCCAGCGAAGGGGGCTGTCAGATGAGCGAGGCTGATGCAAGGCTTAGCAAGGCTGAAGTAGGGCGCTTGCAGCTGCCCTCTAAAGGCAGGAAATCTGCGTCCCCCATAAGAACTGATGAATTTCAGAGCAGGAATTGTAGAGAATATTCGAACAAACCTTCTGCCAGCACGCCATGTATGATGAAAAATCGTCACATGATTCTGCTGGACTAGATTTGGCACCCTGCCAGCCAGAATGTCCTGTCAGCCCTGTTGATTCACACCCAGACAAACTCGCGATCAAAACGACATGGACCACTTCTCCATCGTCTGACTTGTCACCAACCATAGTCGATTCTGAGTCGTCTCCACAAACGGACCGCGAGCTAGAAAGTCAGGATCTCAAGTCAATCCCAAGATTGTCATGGCCGAGGAAAACATGGAACGTTATCCGAAGATGCTCCAGCAAGAGTGGAATAGATCTCGATGAGCGTATCCCTGATAGCCCGCAAGCTGACAACAATACAACCCAGAGATATGGCTTTCGACCAGCAATCAGACCAAGACGTACGTATACAAGGCCCCTTCGAGTCGGAATTCAAACTTATCGTGAAGGCCAGTAGTAGAAGATATCCCACAAGGCTATCCTCGCCTTGCATACTTTCAAGCTAGCGATGAAGCATTCGGCATTTATCGAGGATTCGGCTATCTGCACGCTCGCGTAATAATTGACTTGCAATACGAGCTTTCCACTCTGGAGCAGCAGCTGACGGAGCTTGACAACATGGATTCTTCAACTGCAGAAGGACGAACACGATTAACGTGTCGATCAAACAATGATTTTGATGCGGAGGATCAGGTGCCTAATGCTGTCAAACGCACGACGATCATGGCACAGCTGAGAGTAAAGCTTGTCGAGTACGGTCCGTTTTGTCAGCCCTAGACTTGGAAAACTTTGTTCTAATGATGCTCAGATAATATTGTGCTCAAGGCTAAAGAGATGGCAGCGACTCAGAAAGCGAGCAATCGAGACTACAGCAGTGTGGCAAATTGGTTCGATAATCGCAAGCCTCTTGTCGAGAGAGAATGGTACTCCCTCCAACAGCAGGAAGACATGATTACCCTTAGAAAGGGTAGAGAATGGGGCATGTTCGACCGATGGATCGAGATTGCTCTGATGCGTTGCGAGCGTTATGTGCCTTTCATAGGCGTAAGTGGATCTTTGACTGACAGATGGGGCGTCTAACTTACAAGTCAGCAGAACGTATTCCGACCCGAGAGTTGTCGCGACCGGTCAAGTGACGAACATGTTGTTTACTATCACAGTGGCCGAGTTGAGAAGCTCGTGGCCGTAATAGTCACGGTGATAATTCTTGTGCTGCTAATCATACCAGTCGTGCTAATGTACAAACTGACAAGTTTGGGAACCCGGACTTCGACTCTAAATGCAATTGGAATCATGGTTGTGTTTACCTTGGTCTTCTCTGCAGCCATGTCTCTATTAACAAAGGCAAAGCGGCATGAGCTTTTCGCGGCATCTGCAGCGTATTGCGCTGTGCTTGTCGTCTTTATCTCCAATTTTGGAGGGCCGTCGGCTAGTAATGGATAGGCATCAGGCCAAAAGAGCAGAAGACTTCTCATCAAGACATGGTCTACCTCGACGGTGCTATATAACTAGGTAAAGCAACAAGAGGGAATCATACCTAATATACTTCCTACTGTCTGCTTCATTCGTTCTTGATATAGTAGAGTGGTCAAATCTGAACAAGAACAAACACTGTAGTTGTAGTGGTATCGATCATTAATCCACTAGACAGGTACTCGATCCTTTACTTCTGCTCTTCCTGGTTCTTCTCGGCACCCTTGATAACCTCCATCAAGCTCGCAGCGCTCTTCTTGACTTCGTCTTGTTCCTCTTTGCTCAACTCCATGCCAATACTTCTCACAATACCCTTTCTGCCCAGGACTGCTGGCATACTCAGACAAACACCCAAATCCTCTTGGTAATGACTGATTGGTCTGATGTTCCTCTGGTCAAAGAGGATGGATTTACAGATACTTGCCGAGACGCCACCAATACCATATGCCGTTGAGCCCTTGTTTTCCATGATAGCCGCGGCTTTTTGTCTTGTCTCTTCTGCGATAGCAGACTTGTCGAGATCTGTATTGGGAGGAAGGGCAAGATGAATGGGCACACCGCCGATAGAAGCATGAGACCAGGCAACCTAAGAAACGTTAAGATCAATTTCCTAGGTCACGTTTTCGTTATCAAGAAATTGTAAAGACTCACCATCTGTGAATCTCCATGTTCACCGAGCACATAGGCATCGATTGAGCTGGCTGCAACACCACACTTACTGGCCAAAATACCTCTCAACCTCGCGCTATCGAGGAAAGTACCACTGCCAATGACCTGAGACTTGGGTAGTCCGGTCATCTTCTGGGCAAAGTGTGTAAGAACATCGACGGGATTTGCAACCAGCAAAACAATCGTGTCCTCACGGAAAGGCTTCATGTCATTGAGTGCAGATGACAGAATCGCGAGGTTACGGCCGATGAGATCAGTTCGTGATTCTCCCTTCTTCTGCTTTGCTCCGGCAGTCACAACCACGATGTCACATTGGCCGGCCTCCTTGTGGGTTCCGGATCTGACTTGTGTGCTTGTGTTGCCGTGGAATGTTGCATCACTTAAATCTTGAACTTGAGCATCTCTGACCTCTTCTTTGGGATCCACCATGAGAATTTCTCCGGCTACGGGGTTCAGGATTAGTGAGTAAGCGATTGTGCTACCGACTTCACCTGCTCCGAGCACGGCGATGCGGGAAGTCAATGGGGCAGATTGAGCCATGCCAAAGTTCCTTGTCTGAAATATGGAGACTGGGGTCTTGTAGGATGTCGTTTGGGGTTGAGAGTCAAACCGAGGTGATACTTGATGGTAGATGCTGTAGCTTGAGGAAGATGGCTTTGTTGTGTGTAGAGAAGCAGAGTTAAATCTAGGGCGCAGAAGAATTCATGCATGCAGCGTAAGCGTCATTATTGCAAGGCTGCAGTACTAGGAATAGTTTTCAATGGCAGCTAAACTCGAACAATGAGTGGTGGGACCCATCGTTTGTGGGACTTTGTGTCGTAAGAATTGAAGCTCCAAGATTCTTCGATACAGGAATGACGTCGTCGGTCTCGTCATCATCAAGGTGTTTTTCCCTCTCTCATGGCATACTCTACCACCACCTACCTATACGATCTGTTTCATCAAGTGACTGAATGTTAGCACTACCACTAAGGTGTCAGAACTCTTGTATGAAATGCCGCATATGCAGTGCAGTCTAGTAGTCAACTTCGCAAACAATGTGTCGCTGACCATCAATTTGTCTGGTGGCTCTATATGAATTTGAAAGCGCAAATAATTACAAGTTCTAATGATAAGAGATAACTTTTTCATCTTAAAGCATCACTGCGGAACACCAATGCTGTTCCATCGAGGAGAGCCTCGTTCCTCGTCCCGCTCCTCGCTACGGATAGCATATGAAGTCTCCACCAACACTCTATCTTGATCATAGCTCTTGAGTGGTGTAATGATCTTCTCGGTCGAAGAAATGCTGTGAGAGTCGTTGGCGCTTCTGCCCAAGTCAGAAGAGTTTGCGCCGTCCTCGAGTTCGTAATCATTGGCCCTGCTAGACTTGGTCATGCTGTTCAGCTTGACGGCCTTCCAAGACTTGAACACCGAGTTGCCGCCAGAAGATTTACCGGCACCACCACCCCAGGAAGAGCCTTTGTTGTTCGAAGCTCCGTTGGGGTTGTAAGGGCCAGGACGCCAAAAGGCACTGCTGAGAAGAGGTCGAAGGATAGGAACGTTGATTGTGAAGATTCCTGCAAGAGGTCAGCTACGATCCGGGGCGGGGCGGGGGGGGGGGGGGGGGGGGGGGGCGTTAACAACGCCCCCCAAAAAACCAAAAAAATTAGACCCAACACCCCAAACGGTTGTTTTGTTGTAAAAAGAAGTAGGAAAAATAGATAGG